>CAJQZJ010004755.1:5477759-5496989 GCA_907164525.1 Lophiomys imhausi
TGTGTGTGTGTGTGTGTGTGTGTGTGTGTGTGTGTGTGTGTGTGTGTCTGTCTGTCTGTGTGTACAAAGAGGAACATTCCAAGAACAATTCCCAAGACTAAACCCATTGGAGCACCTTGGAAAGACTAAGAAAGCCATTTTACAGATAGTGAAAACTTAATAGGGGAGGAAGTTACAGGCATGGGTTTAATATAACAGCAGTCAAAGTAACTGCTTCAGGGCTAAGATCAGGTAGTTAATATGTTTTTGTCCCTTAGAAAAGTGACTGGGTTCAATAAGTGCCTGGCATTGCAGGTCTGAACGACTCCTCGCTGAGCTCAAGGAAAGGGTGCCTGCCTAAACTGCAGACTTTCCATGGGTGTGCAAACAGACAATGAGTCACAGTAATTAGGAGATGTCACTACTTGGCTGCTGGATAACGAATAGGACCGCTGGCCTTGGGCTTTTGGAATCATGTCAGCTGATTGTCAGAAAGATGTTGCAGATGGAGGCCCCACACCAAACCCTAATTATACAAGTAAGGAATCAGCCGCCTGGCCCCTCAGCCTGGCTAGACAAGAGAAATCCAAATGTGAAAGTGTTGTGGATCTTGTAAACGGTCCTGCTAACACCAGATTCTAGGAGTGTGGCCTATGACACTGTCGTGGAAGCTATTCCTTCCTGTCCACATCAGAGCCAAGATCGCAATCCCATTTCCCAAATCACAAAGCTTGTAGCGTGCATACCGTCAAAACCAGTGCATGTCTGGATTCCTCAGCTGCTTCCACCCGGTGAAGTCTCTTCATTGAACAGAGCATGCGAGGCCCAGCCCTGACTAAACTCCAGCCTCACACCAGGCGACTCCTTGTTACAAAATGCATTGTGCTGTAGTGTGTGGATTACAATTCTCTGTGGAAGAACCAGCAATCAGCTCAAACTGGCAGAGCAAAACCTGAATTCCGAGTAAGGAAATGAGGTGTCTCTTGAAGTCCAAGATGTCCCTCAGCCACACTTGGGTGTTCGGCTCTCATCTCTGTCTCTTGGTTCTCCATACACACTCGTCCCTTCTCTCCCGTCTACACAGCAGGATCTGAGCAGCTCTGCCTGAGCTTTGTGATGTATACTCAGGCCCTGGAAAGATCCCTGTTTGTCTTTGTGTAAAATATAAAACTCCCAAGGAAGGGATTCTGACTCAATGTGAGAAGAAGCCCACCCTGAGCTATCACTGTGACTGGATTAGTGGGGACATTCAGGTGGTCAGCAATACAAAGCCACATCTCACTGCTGGACTGTTAGAAACACTCAAGTCCAGGTTTATGTCTGTGCCTGCAATAAGCTCTTCCCCCAACCCTGGAGGGACCAGCCCTGGGACTGCCCCAAGTAGGCACCTGCCTGAGGCCCTTGCAAGTGCAGCAGCACAAGGCACTGAAGTTGAGCTGAGAGAGAGTGGGTGATGAGCATCACCCTTATAGGAAAAGAGGACAAATGACAGAAAAGAGAGCCCTTCGTGTACGTAGAAGCCACTCATTGGGCAGCCGTGGTAAAGCCTGGGCATTTTTACGAAATCAATTTTATTATTTTTATGTATGGGTATTTTGCTGCATGTAGGTCTGTGCACCAAGTGTGTAGTGCCCTTGGAGGCCAGAAGAGGACATCAGATCCCTTGGGGTTGTATTTACAGATGGTTGTGAGCTGCCATTTGGATGCTGGGGGTCAAACCAGGTCCTCTGGAAGAACAGTTATCGGTCCTACTACCTACTAAGCTGTCTTTCCACCCCTGCATGCGTAGCTTTGGCCTGTTTCTTTCCAGGTGGTTTTGGTACAGCCTGTGCTGTGCCATCTCACTGGCGTGATAAGCCTTGTTTGTCTGAAGCTTGGTCTCAAAGGCTGTAGGGTGGGGAGACTTGTACTTACACTACATTGTGGCTCCAGTTCTCAGATCATGTCAGCGGTGTCATCGTTTGCTCAGAGCTAGCTGTCCCAGTGCCTTGTCCTGGAGAACTCTGACAGATGTGTCTTGAAGAAGGCCAGCAGTCTTCCCTAGCAGGCACAGCCTTGGGTGGAGACGAACAGACGACGAACGTGGCTCCTTTCTTACTTGGTCCTCTCTGGGACTTACTTGGGCCAGGTACTGATGAGGCTTGCTAGGAGAAGTCTGAGGAGCCCTGACTGTGGTCCACTTGTGCTTCCTTCTGTGTCACAGGCAGGAGCCGAGCTGGCATGTGAGAGGTCTCAGGGCCTAGCAAAGCTCAGTTCATCTGTTGCCACCCGTGCCCTGCTAGTAGTGCTTGGGGAGTTTCCCTCTCTCAGACCCTTTCCACGTCAAGTGACAGGTGGAGCCCTAATCTTTTGCCCACTGGTAAGACAGGCTGAGGAGCATGGCTGAAGAAGGCCTGACTATGGCTTGGAGGCTTGCTTACCAAAAGACTTCTTGTCTTGTTCTGTACCTGGAAGTACTTACTCATTCCAGACAAGAGGAGCCATAGGGTTCTGCTAAAATTCCCAGGGGAAAACTGTATTTGAAAATGTTTTCCTGTAGGAGACTATATAAATATAATGGCATGAAGTTGGATAATGTTAGCTAGCTTAAGAGGGAATTGTTCCAGAGTTATTTTGGCAAATGAGGCCAAAAGTAAGGCAGAAGCTGCTGTGGCAAAGAAGCCCTGGCTGGGAGAGACCCCCACCTCCACCCCAACACATACCCCAAGCGTTTGAGTGGACTGATGTCCCGCAAGGGAAGAAGGCAGCTTAGGTTTCCTTCCTCTCATCTCACATAGATCTTGGGCATGCGTCTGAAGAACAGAGGAAGCCTACTGTGTGAGACTGTCACAGGCTAAATCTGAACTCCTCACAGAACTTCTGGCGTTCATGGTGCTGTGCTCACAGCCCTGCATCAGACCCTCTCCACAGAGGGACTTAGCCTATTACCAGTCAGTAGCGGCCTGTTCAAGAGCAGCCCTTCGGCTGGTTGATGGGAGGACAAGGCAGGCACGTGTGGGAGTTTGTTTGGGGTCCCTTGTGAATAAAGTGCATTGAACAGTGAGGAAATGCTGTGATGATAGCCCCTCCAATAACTTGAGAGTGACCGCGGTAAGGGAGGCCTGTGAGCCTGCAGTGCCATTCTACAGGAAGTGGGGTCGTCATGGACAATGTCTTGTAAGAAGGCTGTTTTGCTCCTCTCAAAGTTGCCTTCAGAATAAAACAGTCTTGTGTAGCAAGGCGGCTTTTACTACCTGTATTATATTAACTGTACACTCTAATTATTTTACTGTACTTAATACCTCTACCTCCCTTCCACCCTTTGTTCCTCCCAACCCCCAACACTATGCAGGAGAGGAAGAAGGTTAAAGGTGAAAGAGGGTGTAGGTCTCTTTAGGCTACTTCCTGCTGATTAGGGTGGTTGGATTCTTTGGGGGGTAATACCAGTCTCATTCTCCTTGGGGCTCTGGCTTCTTATTCCTCCTTTGTAGAGCCCCCTTTTCCTCAGGGCACTGGCTTTTTCCCCCCCTCCTCTGTAGAGCTTCCTTTTCCTCAGGGCTCTGGCTTTTTATTCCTCTCTCCCAAGTCCTCAGAGTTGAACTTGCTCAGCTGGGTAAGCCCCCCCCCCCCCCCCAGCTCAGGAGACCGTTAATACTTTATATCTGTGCTTTAAGCAGCCTACCTGGGATTAAACAAAAATACTCTCACAATTGGTTTTAATAAGCTCCTATCACAATCTTGCTCTGCACTGCTATGAGGAGGCCTTGCCCTGGTGCCATTCATTTATTGTCTACCATGGTTTGCCTGCAAGGACATTGCCATGAAGAACCCATTTCCACTCTTAAGTGGAGCTTTCTGGGCAGCACTGGGCATGTCTTAGAATGTAGTATTAGCAAGTGTTGTTGGGTTGCGTTAGAGCCCCTCACTTGTACCATCCATGATCATTAACATGTTTCTCTCTTATGATACTCTTTTCACCCCCAGAAAAACCTCTTTGGATGAAGCCCAAGAGCACAATCCTGAAGTCATTTCTGTCCCTCGGTTAACTCTGTGCAGCCAACTCAATGTCAGGACATAAAAATGAGAACTCAGTGCTCTTTGGGAACAGACATGTCTGTGGAGCCGTGTGCTTCTGGGAGTTGTCATAGAGCTTGTAGCTCACTGCACAAGTGCTCCCTGATGAGGCTAGTGCCCCCAGCCCCCAGCCCCTTCCTCCTCCTCGCAGCTGCTGCCTGCACCTTCTCTGATGTCCCCTTTCAGGTCCCACAGTTTCCACGTGGCCCTGAAGACTGTCCAGGTTGTGTGTTTACTAGTGCGGTCAGGCCTAAGTCCCCCGAGAAAGAGAAAGCCATTTGGCTTAGTATTAAATTTTGATGAGAAAAACTCAGAACCAATAGGCAACTTAGCTGTCTCCCTGTGGGGTGTCTCCCAACAAACAGGCCCCCCACCAGCCTTCTGCTCCTGGTCTCTTGCCTCAGTTGCTGTGCTCTCCCCAGCAGGACTGCAGGCAGCACTGGTGTATCGCAGACCACACTCGTGGTTTCTAGCTTCCTGACCCTAGTGGAGATATGGTCACATCAGAGTTTGTGAGCAGGCTGTAGAGTTTCTCAGTGTGCCTTAAATTTTGACAGTGACCTACAGTGACCAAAGTGTGTATATAGCAAATGTCATTTTCCCCTGTCAGTCACTTAAAAACTCTCAATCACAGGCAGGTTCAGTTAGTTGCTTCTTAGGTTAGGTCTGTGGGCGTCATCTCCCACACACCACATACATTCCAAGACTGAGACAGAGGAAAACCTGTCAGTGGCTCTGAAGTCCTTCAGTTTCAGGTAGTTCAGCAGGAGTTGGCTTCCCTTTATTGGAATACCAGCTAGCAGACAGGTGAAAAAGCATATTTAATAGAACTTAGTTCCACGAGGACGGTCACTAAGTGGGCTTCTTTGTGGAAACAGAGCAGATATAATGTACGCAGTTGTGCCCGTGTTATCTGAGTCTAAAAGAAATGAGGGCTGGGGAAAATCAGTCTGTTTGCAGTAACACTGTGTGTCCGTGTCTTGCGTTTTCTGCTTTCTCTGTGACTTCTAGGCTGTTCTGTCTTCTTTGTTCTGCTTGTTCTCCTTGTCATACCTCAGTTGGCTGGATTCTAGACCATGTGTGTTTTGCTTTATTGAGCAATGGATATTTTGTCTTCGCTTCAGTATACGCAGGGCTGTGTTTGTAGGCTTGTGCAGGGGCTGCTTGCATGGTTCCTCATTCTGTGCCTGCAGCAGGCTCTCTGGCTGGCTGGCTGGTGGGAACAGGCTCTGCTTTGGACACTGCGTGAGCACCCGTGTGTTCCCTCCAGTCACACTGACTGGTCAGGACCCCGCGGGACTCCACCAGCTGTCCTCTGCAGAGCCTGCCACTCTGCCAGGGTCCTTATCTAGACAAGCTCAAGGCTAACCCTGTCAGCCCCTCGGAAGCTACTGGCTTAGTGTCTGGTTGGTTCTCGCTTCACAGATTTTGTTCATTTGCTTGCTTGTTTTATGCAAAAATGAAAAATCACTACCTGCTGCTCCACCTCAGTTGTGCAAAACGTATTCCTTTCTCCCTCCCTCTTTTCTAGCCCCAGAAAGCCTGATGCAAGCACTGGAAGACTTAGATTACCTGGCAGCCCTGGACAACGATGGGAATCTCTCCGAGTTTGGAATCATAATGTCCGAGTTCCCTCTGGATCCACAGCTCTCCAAGTCCATCTTAGCGTCCTGCGAGTTTGACTGCGTAGATGAAATGCTAGCCATCGCCGCCATGGTGACAGGTATCCCTTGGTGACAGGTATCCCTTGGTGACAGGTATCCCATGGTAACAGGTATCCCATGGTGACAGGTATCCCATGGTAACAGGTATCCCTTAGTGACCCTTCCTTTGCACCACAAATCCACAGCAGGCATAGATTTAAATGGAGGACGCACCAGGGACAGTGGTTGGTCCATCTAACTTTGCAGATGATAGATAGTAAAGTGTTTTAACAGGCTGAAAAGGAGAAAATTTTAAAATTACTTTAATGCAAAAATTCAAAAGATTGTGCCCAAAAAGGAAAAAAAAAAAAAAAAAGAAATGTCACAAAACAGTGCTTCCCAAATAACTGTATGGTTTTGTTTCCTGCCAGCTTCAGTGATACTGGTTCCTATATTTTCATATATTCTTTGACAGCAGCATGGACCAAATGCTGGGCCATATCTGAACATAGTCTTAATCCTGTGTCTGACCCACTGGGCCCCTTAACATGTTGATGCCCTGCTTCCACTGGAATGAGTAGGGTACTTACTGCCATTGGCAAAGCAACATGCACAAGAAGGAGAAAGAATTAAGACAACTCATTCTCCATTTCTTTGGCATCCAAGTAAACAAGAATATTGAGAATGATGTATTGATTCAGAGAACCAAAACAGGAGTGGGTTCATAGGCAAGAGTCCTGCCCATGGGCCAGGACGATCGTCCTCTGTGTTGCTCACTGTGACCTCTTGCATCTTAAAGCTCCCAGCTGCTTTCTGCACATGCCTCATGGTGCTGAGGAGGCTGCAGTGACTTGCTGGAAGACGTTCTTGCACCCTGAAGGTGATCACTTTACGCTCATCAACATCTTCAAGGCCTACCAAGATACAGTTCTGAACTCTGCCAATGAGCGTATGTGAACATGATCCCCTTTCCCTCTCCCTTCCCCAAGTGAGCCTCAGATATTTGAATTATTACTTGCTAACCTCCCTTCTCTGATAGTCCCACTAGCCACTTGAACAGAATGGTGCTGGGTCCCTAAATACACCACAGGCCACTGCCAAGTGGCAGCATTCATCTACCCACTAGGAGGCCTAGCATGTCACAGAGCAGGTCTGGATTTGGGAGGTTTAGTATTCTGGTCAGCCAGCTTTCAGAAGGAGCATGCCTCAAGTACAGTGACAGGGACACACAGAGTCAGGGGAGGAAGTTAAGGAGCAGACATCCCTGGTGCCCTGTATGTACCTGAACTGCAGTGGGTATTGTAGTGCTACAGGAGAGGGCCCACTCATGGGGAAGCTGACAGCACCTCTTCCAGGGCGGGGGGCGGGGGGTTTGGAACTGGATCAGCTCCCTTCCCCATAGGAGACCCTTCTGTTGTCCACAGAGCAGCCTCCACTTCCTTTGCTCCAGAAGATGGTGTGAAAAATATTTGAATAATGTGGGAAAATCTTGAGATCAGTTTGCAAGGCAGTAGGATCATGTCGAGCAGGGTGTGTGTTTCTAAATGGACTGGAGGGAAAAGCGGTTGACCAGGCTGGGTGATGGTGTCTGAGCAAGTGTGTAATCTTGCTGCACTGAGTGGGACAAGTGGACAGGACAGGGTAAATGAAGCTCTGATACTCACCGGGTCAAGGCCATCTGCAACTTCAGTCAAGACACAATTACAGGTGGCAAGAAAGTACTTTCAAACTGAATCAGACTAGTGCATTTGGATTTAGAAGAAAGTTGCACCTAGGGTAGACAAGGAGCTAACGTGTGACATAATGAACTCCCAGGTCAGCCTGGTAGGTCCTTAGTAGGTGAAGTATGGGATGATCGGAGGGATAGATGCTAACAGCTTAGCTTTGGGTCTCTACTGTATACATCCTTGCTGTACAGAGAAGGAAGTGCAGAGGCTAACGTAGTTTCCAGTGCCTCTCCACTGGCACAGGTGACATGAAATGAGCTCCTGACACCAACACACACTGTCTGCAGTGTGCTGGGCTCACAGAACCTCAGCAGCTGTTACAGGTGTGGCGGATCCCACAGCCACCTTGGAGCCTAATCCCAGCTGCCTTCCTACCGCTCTCACATGAGCTTTATAGAGCTTGAGGAAGGTTAACACATCATTTCTCAGTGGCCTTTTGTTCTCCCTCTAGGCTGTGTGGAGAAGTGGTGTCATGATTACTTCCTTAGCTATTCTGCTCTCAGGATGGCAGACGTTATCCGAGCAGAGCTCTTGGAAATTATCAAGCGGATCGAGCTTCCCTATGCAGAGCCTGCCTTTGGCTCAGAGGAAAATAGTCTGAACATAAAGAAAGCGCTGCTCTCTGGATACTTTATGCAGGTGAGCAGGGGCAGAGCTGCCTTGGCATGAGGCCTGAGCTCCACATGCATGGGAGATCCAGCCAGCACCCCCTCACTTATGGCGGTGGCTTTTATGGACCATAACTTTTTAAGTTTAAGGCTTGGTACTTAAGTACACTTCTCAAGCCAGAATACCATGTTAATTTTGTCCAAGGGACAGGTCTTTCTCCCTTTAGAGGAAAGTGGACACCACAGTTCTTCTTTCCCATTGACTAATGAACTGAACGCCCAGCAAGCCAAAGTGCTAGTGCCTCAGCTGTGTCATTCCATAGAGAGCCTAATTAGTGTCCATGACAGGAGTGAGTATGCCCTTCACATCAGAGTGGGCAGCACTGCACCCAATGAACAGTCTTAAGGGAGGAAAAAATGACATTTCAGTACAGATTTCTTCATCTGTAAGGAAAGGCAGGCTCTCCACATAAGGGTGCGGTGTGGATGAGCTGAAGAGGAGGCAGAAAGCCTGGACAGCACATGCAGTTCCTGGCAGAGCACACGGCATGCTACCTTTCCTCTCATGATGCAAACATTTACACTACAGCTGCTCAGTTTCAGTAGCCGCCCTACAGTGCTGCAGCTGACCCCATCACAGCCTCAAGGTTAAAGACAAAGTCACTGTGCCTTATTTTCTATTATCTAAAAAACAGGAAACATGGTGACAAGTTTTAGTTGTAGTTACTCTTGTATAGATTGTTTGGATTTTTGTAACATTTGTGTGTCAATTCCCGCTTTCTTTGAACCTGCCTTTCAGATTGCTCGGGATGTTGACGGGTTGGGTAACTACTTGATGCTCACACATAAGCAGGTCGCTCAGCTGCACCCACTGTCGAGCTACTCCATCACCAAGAAGATGCCCGAGTGGGTCCTTTTCCATCAGTTCAGCATAGCTGAGAACAACTACATCAGGGTCACCTCGGCAGTCTCTCCTGAACTGTAAGTCTAATTGAGAAGGAAGGGCTTTTTAATTCACCCTTGTAGGAATAAACCACATACTGGATTGTTTCATTCTCAGTGACATGAGACTTATCCTAGTGCCTGTCTTTTCATGGATGACACCTGAGAAAGCCTGCCTGCCCGAGATTACAGCTTAGGGAGAAATATTAGACACAGCATGGTTTGTCATTAAGAACCATGCCAGAGAGAAGGCACCAGTGCACTGGCTGTGTAGAGCAATGGACTTTGCCAGCTTTTGGGAACAGATAAGCCACTGTCTGGAGATGGGGGTGAGGTATGGGGTAACGCAGAGGAAGAGGGAAGGTGAGGTTGAAGAGACAGGTAGTTCCAGATGGCATGGCTTTGTAGGCCACAAAGGGTTTGGATTTTATCCCTAGTGCAGTGCACAGCAACAGGAGCTGTACGCAGGAGGAAGGCTATTATACCATAAAGATCTCTGTATAGCTGCTAAGTAGAGAAAGGACAGGAAGGGCAACATTGAGAACGGGAGACTCTCAGAGATGATGAGCCCTGAGCCCAGTCTAAGGCTCAATGGTTCAAGGTTGCAGCTTCCACGGGTGGGTTTGGAGTAGAGCAAGGGGACGCTGAGAGGTACACTCTCCTTGTGTCTACTCAAAGCTCTTTCCAAGTATATGCTCTGCTCCCTCTCACGATGCGCTGCACTTCCATGGTGGGGCCTCGTGTCGAGAAGTAACATGAGTGCAGTGAGACCACCGCACCAGTGCCAGAGCCTGTTACCTGCAGAGGCAGAATGAGGCACCGGGTCTTCAAGTGAAATACCAAGTCTGCACATACTCTCTGGGCTCTGCTGGGCGGACCCTCACCACCTGCCATGTCTGCCTCTCCCCAGCTCTCACATTATTATTGTTTGTTTTAAATGAACAGATTCATGCAGCTGGCACCACAATACTATTTCAGTAACCTGCCTCCTAGTGAAAGTAAAGACATCCTCCAGCAAGCCTCAGGCCACCAACCAACCACAGCAGTGAAAAAGGACCAGGACGTGTGTGAGAAGTGTCCTGATGCTACCGAGCAGAGATGCACGATCCAGTGACCGCTCCAGCATAGAGTGCAATAAGGACACCAAGGGGAGGTTGGCGGTGGGCTGCTGGAGTCAGGAAAGTCCTGGACATTTAACACTTCAAATATGATTTTAAAATAAAAAAATAGTTTTTATTAAGTTCTTAAAATTACTATTCCATGTTTTTCGTATTGGAAGTTTTTAACAAATCATAATTTGACCAAAATTTAAAAAAAATTTTTTTTTTTTTGTAAATGTGTCACAGACAGACACATGGAACAGAACCCTACTTTTTGTAGAGGACTTGAATCTGAATAAAATAATGAGTTTTTCCGTATCTCTCCAATGGGTTTCTTGTAATTATACATAAACAAGTCCGTCACTGTCCAGGGGAAATAGACTAGACAGACAGATGGTCTTTCAGTTTTTCCATGATTTCATTCATCTTGTCGTCTGGAATTAGCATCACAGTTCGCAAGGGCTTCATCGGAACATCATCAAAGGACCATCTGCCTCCTAGACAAGTGTCACTCTCCCCCTGCACCGAGTAGCTGAACTTCAGGATTGCCTTCTGTAGCAAAAGAGGAGACATGAAGCAAAATGTAGACAAAGGCAGAACTCATTTAACACAAAATAAAGAATACTGTCTGGCATATGTGCAAATAAGAGTAACAGTGGAAGGAAGGAAGACTCAGAATGAAATAAGTTCAAATGGACACTTGAGGGAGAAATTATAAAACACCAAACAAATTCCAACTCCCAGGAGGACCATAACTATGGTGTGCCATTTCCAAGACAGGGTCAGGCAGCTAAGTAATAGAGCTGACGCTGTTTCTAAGTCACTTTCATGGTCTCACTTGATAAGATTGTGACAGAAAAGTGAAACTGAAAAGAATTGTCCTCGAATGGTAATCTTCATATCAAGGGCCTGGCAGCCTCCTTAGCTGTGTAAACATGGTGGTTTGCATAGCCAGACCATGTTGAAACCTCACACAGACCTCCACCTACACACAGTATAAAAGGAATCCTTTTGTGTCCAGATAATGTGTTAGCCAACAGCCAGAGACCACAGAGAAGATCAAGGACTAAATCGTGGACTAAAGGATTTGGCGTAAATCAAGAGGATAAGTCAGGGTATCATCTCTGTGTAGCTCTGGCTGTCACCCTGTAGACCAGGCTGGCCTTGAACTCAGAGATCTGTCTGCCTCTGTCCCCTACCCCCCCAACCCCCACAAGTGCTGGGATTACAGGGGTGCACCACCACAGTCTGGCCTAAGGTTGTCTTATTTTCAAGAAAGGCTACTGACAGCTAACAGAGATGAAGCAGGGCACCCTTACCTCATAGAAGAACTCTTCCTCTGCATTTGCGAACATCAGTTCTTCCTGCTGAAGGCCCTCTGGCTTCTTTCTGGAACTGGATTTTCCTGCTTCCACAAATGTCTTACTAATCAGCAGGTAGAAGAAGCACTTCCCACATGGCTTGTTAGCTCTTTGCGCCTCAGCCAGTTCTTTCCTACAAGGCATCCACACCTAGTGGTCACTGCTGGGTTACATCTTTATGGAGCCCAGAGAAAACCAATGCAGCACCCTCTCTGGGCTCTGCTGCAAACGTGCTGGACATTTTTGCTTATGCTACTGGCTACACTTCAGAGTGTGGTAACACTGTTTTGTTTTTTTGCTGTGAGAATCTTAGTTTAGAAAGACACATAACCACTAACAAATTATCTCAGATTCACTCAAAATCACTGTTTTGTGTAAATTTAAAAATAAATAAGAGCCGGACGGTGGTGGCGCACGCCTTTAATCCCAGCACTTGGGAGGCAGAGGCAGGCGGATCTTTTTGAGTTTGAGGCCAGCCTGGTCTACAAAGTGAGTCCAGGACAGCCAGGGCTACACAGAGAAACCCTGTCTCAAAAAACCAATAAATAAATAAGAACTTGCCCCCGCCCTTCTTTTTTTTTTAAACAATCAACATTTAACTGCAAATTCAAAGGTACATAGGTACAGCAGATGGCACCAGAACATGTGATTATACAAGCTCCCTCACTAGTCTGGGATTGCTTTCTAACACGCTGTAGAAACTGTACAGATGTAGATAACCTAGATTCTAGGATAATCAGAATGGCAGTGAAATTTTCTTCCTTCCAAAATTGACAGGCTGTCTCTAAAGAAAACTAATGAACTCCCAACAGTCCACTTTAGCTCCAACACAAAATCAGCAGAAAGCAGATCAAGCCCTGTGAGACAATATAAGCAGGATCCCAGGCTACTTAGAGAAAACCAAAGATACATAAAAAACCATGCAGGGCCCAGGAGCAGTCTGAGATGCAGCTGAGGGTACAGGTAGGAGAATGGGGCATATGGACAAAGGGAGAAGGTGTGACAGGAGAGAAACCACACCCGAGCTAGGAGGTGAGAGGATCATTTGCTTAATTTGCTAAGTGTTGTAGTTCAATGTTTAAATGTTTTTTGAACTTAAAACTCCTGCATTAAACAATGACAGGAGATCAAGAAGTAGAGACACTATTAGGGATGTGGTTTTACTAGTCAAAACAGAATTTAAGAATCTGACTCTGGTTTTGTTAGTATTTTTTCATCATTTTGTTCAAATTATAGACATCTGTGGATGTGGAAACTCAGTCAAATGTAAAAAGTCTTGATTGAAAGTTCATCAACTTCTCTACCATCCAATTCTTTGAAAATATTAAAATTACTGCCATTGATCATCAAAACTGTTTCAGGGGCTGAACGCTAGAAATGAGTCCCCTCGTACACGGAACTTGCTGTAACCTGGGCAACCTACATGTTCCACATAGGGTCCAGTTCTGAGTCTACTACATGTTCCACATAGGGTCCAGTTCTATCTAAGTCTACGTTTGAAAGCTCTTCAAGAGTCGCTTACTGAAGCTGCTGGTGCATCGGCAGAGCGATCTGCGGAGGGACGTTAATGAATCTTTCACTTAGCAGAAAGCCCACAGGCTTGCTGGGCTCATTCAAAAGCTTGTCCAGCTGTTCAACCATGCTCTTCCCACAGCTCTTCTCACAGAAGCTCAGAACCAACTCTTTAATTTGTTCAGCACACTGAGTACCCTAGAAAGTAAAGAGAAGGCTTGTTTTGCCTCAAGAATGGGGGGTTCCTCCCATTGCCTTTAAACCTTGGTGATTCTTCAGTATTGACTGCTGAAGAAGTCTTCAAAAGTAACTACATCTAATTATCACCCCATGATGGGCGGTAAGTCAAGTATACAATTAACACTCACACTGGAACAGAAATACAACTCCATCTGACAAGAACAGTTGGAAATTAACTGGAAAGTTCCTTTGAAAACTGAAGATTGACTGTGGCCTGCACCTTATTCTCGGAGAATAAGCAGCTGGCATAGTTTTTATTAGAACTCATTACTGAGTCAGTAAAGAGAGATGACAAAACACAGGAGCACGTTAAGGGCCTGCCCTCATCTTTGGAAGCTGCTAAACAAAGCCTCTGTATCTACACTGTACGGGGCTCAAAAAGACCAGCTGCAGAGACCCTGCAGATTCTGTGTCAATACCGCCGTTAACACCAGACACTAAAATGTTAGTGACTGTGGCACCTGGAGTAATCAGCTTTACGCTGGGTACAAATCACTCGAAACAAAACAACTCACACTGAAAAAGGAACAGATCTAGAGAAAGTACCCTGATAGTTAATATCAGTCTGACATAGAAGACCCTATCTTGATCCTAGATTCCAGGCTACAAATGCCACCCAGTGAAACTAACCTTTCTTTCAGTTAAATTCAAAAGGCTAATGAAGCCAAAGATCTCATCTTCATCCACTTCATCATCGCTGTCTTCTGAAACATTTGTTTGCTGTTTTAAAAGGAAAATACTTCAATTTTCCATTATTTAGTTAGGAAGAAGTGTAACACCGATTTTTCACTTTTCAAAACCAAAGCCATGTGGTGATGTTCATACCACTTTACCTCCAGACTGATCTGCTGCTCCTTTACATACTTGAAGACCTCATCCTGCTCTGCATTTCTTTATACAAGATTCCTTGGATTTTCCTTTTGTTCTGTTTTTGAGACAGGGCCTCACTGTGTACACAGTTCTGCCTGGCCTGGAACTCCCTATGTAGACCAGGACTGTTAATAATGTATAGCAACAGCCAGAACTACACAGAGAAAACCTGTCTTGAAAAACCAAAAAAAAAAAAAAAATCAAAGATAGTTGGGTGTGGTGGCCCTTGCTTTTAATCATAGGCAGTAGGATATCTATGAAGTCCAGGCCAGCCAGAGCTACATGTGAGACCCTGTCTAAAAAAAGGATTCTTAGTGGGCTTGGTGGCGCATGCCTTTAATCCCAGCACTCAGGAGGCAGAGGCAGGCAGATCTCTGTGAGTTTCAGGCCAGTCTAGTCTACAAAGCAAGTTCAGGACAGCCAGGGCTACTACACAGAGAAACCCTGTGTTGAAAACAACAAAAAGATTCTTAACAGATTTTCTTTTACTAAGATCTCAATATATCACTAAATCCAGATAAAGTAGATATTCACAAATTAAAACATTTTGTGTTTTAAGTGCCTTGGCTGAGGCAGCCCTTTCTTCTTTCTCTGGGAGCCTCTAACACTGTACCACCTAAAACTCACATTCCCTCAGTGTAATTCTTGACCCTTAGAGAAACTCAAGCTGGGTTTATGGGGCACGGGCAAAGGGGAAAAGCAAACAGCAAGGAATGAAAATGATGAACCAACTTGAATTCCCTAGCTCTATTCTGATTGCCCCTCCACGAGGAGACTAAAGCCCTATCCAGTTCCCTCCACATATTGTCTGTTTACTTGTCAGGCCATAAGTCCCTTTCTCACTGTATCCTAGCCCCCAGCCTGGCACATAGCAAGTAAGTACTCAAGGAATCCATGTTGAATGAATAAGATGAAATGGACCTGCTACTTCTACACCAGAGAACGGCAGGGATCCATGCTGGTCCAGTATGCCCTTGAAGCTGTCCTGATGGAAAGGCACTGACAAAGTTATACCTGCTCCAGCACCACTACCTTTATAGGTCTTGTCTACAGCCTTTTTCAAGATGTTGGTTTTTCGTTTGTTTTTTGAGATAGGTTTTCTCTATTAGCCCTGGCTGTCTTGGAACTAGCTTTGTAGACCAGGCTGCCTCGAACACATAGAGATCCACCTGCCTCTGCCTCCCAAGTGCTGGGATTAAAGGTGTGGGCCACCACTGCACAGCTGGCAAGGATGTTCAACAAAACTAGATGACACAAATGGGAAACAAAGTAACTCATGAACCAACCCTGGTCCTTGACCATCTACATCTGACAATTTTCCTGTACTTCAGATAACCTGGCAATTGTGCCAAGATCCATGCAATAATGCCCCTACTCCAAGCCTCCTCAGCTCACAGAACACAAGGCAGGATCGTAGGTGAATGTGACCTCTGTCCAAATGGTAGGCACACAAGCCAAACAGATACCTGTTGCAATTCTAAGCGGTGGGGTTGTTTGTAATACAACAGGGAACCAGAAGAAGCCCAGGTGACAGGTAGCAGAGCCGGATCCATGCTGGGTCCTCGTTTTCTTGGGCTCTTTAACTCTACCAGACAATCCCTTGCTGAGTTACTCCTTCCTCGATTTTATGACATCACGTACTGCTTTTCCCCTCCCACTGCAGCCATTCCTATCATGTCTATCCTCTAATGCCTCTGCCACTTATTTTGCTCTATCAAGCATGGCTGGCATTAACAGGGGGTCTGTCCTCTGCCCTCCCTTGGCAATCCCAATCATGTCTGATTTCAATGACCGACACCTGCTGAAAACTGAAGGCTCCAGCTCAGTATCTCACATACACATCAGACACCCCAAACTCAGCCTATGTTCTTCCCTGTTTCCTAACCTCATTGCTCTAGCAGAAACTTGTGGATCGTCCTTGACTGTTTTCTCTCTCACTTGGGGCCTGAGTACACTAAACCATATCACATTTCACCTCCCAAGTATCTTCTAAGTCAGCCGTCTTCTCCCTCAGTGTTGATGCCTGGATTCCTGCACGTAGTATTCCTGGAGCACTGAAGTACCCTCTGGGTGGTCCTCCCTAATAAGAGGACAAAGAACCCACAGTGTCAATCGCCACACTTACCTTAATCACACTCCCAATGTGGTTCTGCTGAATGAGGAGATCCGTTAGCTCTGCAGTGTTCACAGGAGCTTTTAGGAAAAGCTTAAAGGAGAAAAAGAAATATTTTAAAATAAGATCAAAACACATTTTTTTTTAAGATTCATTTATTTATTTATTATGTATACAATGTTCTGCCTGTATTTATTTATTATGTATACAATGTTCTGCCTGCATGTATGCGTGCAGGCCAGAAGAGGGCACCAGATCTCATTGTAGATGGTTATGAGCCACCATGTGGTTGCTAGGAATTGAACTCAGAACCTCTGAAAGAGCAGTCAGTGCTCCTAACCTCTGAGCCATCTCTCCAGCCCCCAAAGCACAATTTCTAATGACACTTTGATTCTGTTATTCAAACAGAAACAAATGACATGTATTGACCCGATCAAGACACCTAAGAAAAGACACAGCCAGTGGTATTTACAAACAGGTATGGACGAAGATGAACAGAGCCATATAACTTGAGGCACAAGCGGAGTACAGGCAGCAAAGTAGACTTCAGAGCACCAGCCAGTGCAGTTATGTGGCTATTACAGAAGGACTGATACTCTGCCTCTGGACTGATGCCGATGCTGTGTGAGGTTGGCCTTGGGCCCTATTGTCCTGCATTCCCTGCCACATTGGATAGCAACCCCTCTGAACTGTAAACCAAACTCTTCCATCCTTAAAAAAATAAAAAAGACTGTACCTGCTGTAGTAATTTCTTAATTCCGCCATAATCGTTATCTGAGATGGAATAAGCTTCAAATTCAATATTCACTTCCTGTAAATAATATGTAAAACAGGTCATCACAGACAGATTTAAAATGATGCAGGTAGTATTTCCATTTGGCAAATTTTTCTTTTGCCTCAGTTTCCATTCTTTAGGTCTGTTCTCTGTTAGTTGTCTACAGAAAATGTCCCAGGGGGTTGGAGTTGAAAAAAACCTGAAATGTTAGTCTAATGTGGTGGTACAAACCAGCAACTTGGAGACAGAGGAAGGAATATCAATAATTTGAGACCAGCCGGGACTACATAGCAAGTTGTTTCATAAAAGGGAAGGGAGGGAGGGGCATGTTGCCTAAATAACCATCAATGTCAGACTTCAAAACAGGCGCATGTAAAGCCAGGATGGAGCTACAGGCCTGCGATGCTAACTCAGAGGTTGTGGAGAGGGGTGCAAGAACATCTCTATAATGAAGTCATCCTGTTCTTCACAGGGAGACTCCTCAAAGAAAAAGAAAAAAAGGGTAAATACTGCCAGGATTGCCACCTGCACAGATTACAAAGGCCATTCATACCGTTTCCTCATGTGATCTAGAAGCCTGAAGGGACAGGACGTGTAGCCTGGTTTAAACGCAGAATCAGTCTCATATAGATAAGACTGTTAGGCAGCCTCAAAGGAGAGTAACTTTTCACCTGGCTTCAAAAAGCATGTGTGAAGAACATGATCAAGTCCCCAGAACTGCCTAGAGTTTAACTTACCCATCCACGTGAGGCTATACTTTATCCACTTAGCAAATATTTACTAAGTAACTGCAAGTACCAAGCACTTGAGAGGAAATGGTGAAGCCAGGCCTGGTGACACAGGCCTTGTAATCCCAGCAACTCAGGCCAGCTACCTCACTTTGTTAGGCATTGCAGGACCTGAGCTATGACATTTTATTCCTGACCTGTCATTTTGTTTTTGAAAAGATTTGAGGTTGATTCTGACCTTCCAAGATAATTTTCATAGGTTTTTACATCAGAGAAATGCATTGTGGGTGAATAAATGTTATCAGAAATGAAAGACTTCAGTTAAATAAAGGAAGAAATACCCACTAAGAATTTCAGAATGGGGACCTGCCCTAAAAGCTCTCATAATTTCCTCTGTCAGGCTAGAGGGATGGATGGTTCAGCAGCTAAGAGCACTGGCTGTTCTTCTAGAGGACCCAGGTTTGATTCTCAGCATGTAAATGGAGGCTCCCAACATCTGTAATTCCAGCCCCAGGGAACCCAATACCTTCTTACGCGGCATACACATAGTACATGTATATGCTGGCAAATACACATACACATAAGAAAATGTAAAGGCATATGTAAGGAGTGAAAGCTACACTGACTGCTAAAGTCTGAATGAGAAGGCCTTTTCCTAGTCTTAGTATCATAATCCTATTCTCTTACAACTACTGCCAAATAGCGTATACACAAGCTAATGGACTCCCCTCCCCTTGTTTCTTTTTTCCTCCACGTAACAACTATATATACACATTTCCCTTTAACTTGCTGTGTTGTCTCACTTGAAAATTAGTGATAATCCTTAAATTCATGGTGCTGATATGAGAATTAAATGAGTTAATATAAAATAGACAGCGCCTGGAGTATATTTAGCATCATTACTATTCCCATCAATTTGGGGGGGGGTCAATTCTTACAAGTTCCTGAGTCAGGAGTTATTTGCACTTTCAATTTTTATACTGTCAAATTATCCTCCAAAGAGATCACATGGATTTCTGCTCCCACCAACAGAGTGTGGGTGCTCACACTGCTACACTGTTAACGATGGTGGCATTCCTTCTGTTGCTGTGGTAAACACCACAACCAAAAGCAACTTTCATCTTACACTTCCAGGTAATTATTCCTCACCGAGGAAAGTCAAGACAGGAGCTCAAGGCAGGAACCGAAGCAGAGACCACAGAACACCCCGTTTACTGGCTTGTTTTCCTATACCACTCAGGACCAGGGGTAGCATCGCTCACAGTGGGCCAGACTTTCCCACATCATTAATTAAGCAAATGCCCACAGGCCAATGTGATAGAGGCAATCCCTGCTCTGAGGTTCCTGCCCTCTTCACACAGTTGATTGTAGTACACACAGTTTAGTCACTGGTGATCTGTTAGATTTTCCATGTTAATGAAAGAAGCATTGACTTCTAAAACCCTAAGGTAGCAAATAGTAGTAAACATTTTTGAGTTGGTGTTGAAAGCAAGATAGCCAAAGCAAAGCACTGCCATGGAAGAGAAGATGTGCTATATATCCACCCCACAGTCTCCTTCCAGTCCTGCACTACAACCTA
>CAJQZJ010004755.1:5496999-5586001 GCA_907164525.1 Lophiomys imhausi
CCACAGTCTCCCTCCAATCCTGCACTACAACCTATATATCCACCCCAGTCTCCTTCCAATCCTGCACTACAACTCTGACTCATGCTTTCTTTCTACAATAACTATTCCCACTCATTCTCTCTTGTAGAAACAATATCTTGTGTATTGTATGGATGCATCTACCTGCCAATAAAAAAACCCATGACTTATAGGAAAGGGGAGAATAGTGGGTGAAACATCCTGTAGCAGAAAGGATTCTCGGACAGTGCCAGATTCTGAGATTTATCTGGAAAGATGTGAGGAGGACACAGGCAAGGTACATGAGCAGAAGTAACCAGCCACACAACAGAACTTAAGACTAGAATAAATGGGTTATTTAAGTTATTAGCTAGTCAGAGATGGCACCCAGCTGTGTAGCCTAGGTATGTGTAAATACATTTTGAGTCTGAGTAGTTAGTTATTCCAGGAGCTTGGGGGCTGGAGGAAAAACACTCACTTTATACTTGTTTGCTCTGAGCCAGACATCCTGGCTGGATTCTTCTTTTTTTCTTCCCCCTGTCTGTCTGCCTGTCTGTCTGTCTGTCTGTCTGTTTGTTTGCGTTTGTTTTTTGAGACAGAGTTTCTCTGTGTAACAGTACTGGCTGTCACTTTTTAGGCTGGCCTCGAACTCATAGAGATCTGACTGCTTCTGCCTCCCAAGTGCTGGATGGGATTAAAGCCATGTACCACCACCACTCCTGGCTAACCCCCGGCCTTTCTTTCAATCATAGGATTTAGGATTTTTCTATAAAGGTAACAGGAAGCCATTGGAGCATTCAAAGAGGTAGAGTAGAATAGGCCAACCAGATCTCCTTGGCAGTAAATGGAATACAGATGGTTAAGGAACTAAAATGGAAAGCCAAGACAGTGGAAAGCCATTATAGGAAGCTGGGGAGTCTGGCTCAGTGGGAAAGTGCTTGCCTAGCAAGCAGTGTCCTGGATTTATCAGCACTGCAAAAACAATAAAACAGAGTTGCATGTGATGTCACTGTGGTTACCCCAGCCTTAACCTTTTTAAGAAGAAAGAATCTTTATAGAAACCAGGCAAGTGATGATGGAGGTAGAGACTAGAATAGCTGGAGTGCCTGGATACTGAAGGAAAAGCTAACAGAATTTACTGATGAACTGGGTGTGGGATGAGAATGAAGGAGTAATTACGGTCAACACGCAAGTTTAGGGTTTGACCTGGTGAATTAGAGAACTGTTACAGAAATGGTGAAGAGGGGGTGATAAATTACAAACCCTGTTTTGAACAGCCAATCTGAAGATCCTACTGAGAAAGCAATTGTCTTGAACAATCACTCACCAAGAAAGCAATGCTTAATCTACTAGGGACTAGGTAGTAAGAAGTCTGAACAATCCCAGCACTCAGGAGGCAGAGGCAAGTGGATCTCTGAGTTTGAGTCCAGCCTGGTCTACATCGCCAGATCTACACAGAGAAACTCTGTCTCGAAAAACAAAAACAAACAGATCTGAAGAAAGGACACCAGTTCTATGAGGCCATAAAACCAGCCTGACAGGTTGGCTGTCCCAAAGAGGAAGTAAATACGGTCTAGATGAGACGTACATAAAGAAGGAAGGGGAAAGCATTTGAAAACTGTACGGTAGGGCAGAACAGGTCGCCTTTAAGAAAGTACAGAGGGCCTGAGCTAGCATGCCTTGTGTAGAAGGTGGAGAGCTGCTGCACGGACAGGGAGAGAGAGGCAGGTCTCTGCTGGCCTAGTAAAGACTTGGGCCACGGAAGGTAAGAGTGCCGTTGGCGGGTTCTGGGGAAAGGGTCAGGGAGTAATGTGTAGAAAAGCCTGCAGTGGGAACCTGGTTAAGAAGGGGCCACGTCCAGTTCAACTCCTGAACTACAGCGATGGAAATCACAACTCCCATCACTTTCCCACGGCTCCGGTTGCCTGAACGTTTCGTCACCTCTCAGATCCACACCAAAAATACAGTCGCGTGCGCCTCACCTCGTCCACGACCTCGTCGTCTTCTTCCTCCTCTTCGTCACTGTCTTCATCGTCTTCTTCTTCATTTTCCCCGACGTCATCCTCCTCTTCCTCCTCGCGCTGGCCCTGTGCTCCCAGCGGCCGCTGGACCCCATTTCCCACCGCTCGCTTCTTAGCCTTGGAGGCCATGTTGCCGGCCACACTGCGCCTGCGCGAGTTCCGCCCCTGTCCTTCCGGACTCTCTCTCGTCGGACGAGGGGGAGACAGAACTCAGCAGTTCGCGGCGGAGACGGCGCGCCAAAGGAGCGCGCCCGGCTAAGTCTCACAGGACTAATGTACCAGTTGGACTCCCACCTTGGGGCCATGGTCTGACCCTCTCTTCTTCCCTCCATCTTCCCACCCGTCTCATTCTCTCCGAGTGTCCCCTTCCGTGCGTAGTGGTTTGGCCCACCGCCTGCGTTCCTTCGGCCGGCGCCTGGATGCCCGTGAGCGTGCGCAGCCAGATCCTCGGAGCTTAGGTACGAGCCCGGGAAGAGCTGGCTGCCGGGGAAGGGTGGCTCCAGCCTGTCTGCACTCAGAAGCCCCGGCTGGGACCCCGAGAATCCGGCCCCGCGGCGTGCAGGTTGTCCTGCCTCTTAGCCCGCGAGGTAGGCGTCCGGCTCAGGACGTGCGTGCAGGTCTTAGCGATCCGTGACACCGCGGGCCGGGGTCCCCGGTGCAGCGGCCAACCAGGGGGGGCCGCAGACCCAGAAAAAGGGGCCGACTTCGCGGCAGCTCCCTAACAAAGTTCTAAGTAGACAAGACGACCTTTACTGCTTCAGGCCCACGGTGCCGTTAAAAGAATCCATTGAAAAGAACAGAACAGAAAGGAGAGGGTGGCGGCCAGTTAGCGAGTGTACCGTTCCTTTGCCACCACTCGTGACTAAACGCAGTACTGGTCCAAAGTTTCAGATCTATTTCAAAAGAAGCCGGGTTTTTGCAAGAAATATAATTAATAACGATTAACATGTGTATCAGGTAAATCAGGCCTACCAGTTTATCCCTCAATCTACCAATTTGCAGCTCCTTGTAAAGATTATTGAGAAAGGATTCATTAACTAGGGAAAACATTAACTTTCTGACAATAAATTCTGTAGTTCTCCTTTATAACGGCAGCATATTAAGTGTGTTAGATCCCCAAGCCAGAGTAATCTGCCCCGAAGTAAGGAAGGCTTTGCCAGAGAAATTTAGGAAATGTGAATAACCCCAGTGATCCTTCATCAGTAGGAAATAGTCAGGATACCAAAGTCCCCGTTAGCCTAGAGTTCCATGATGGTATTCTGTGGGATCCAAGTGCCCTGGGAGTTTCTTGTCTACCAGGCTGTATCATGGACAGTAGTGACACCAGGACTCCACCTCTGATAGAGTAGCTTAAAATGGCTGCCTTGGATTTGTAATTGTCCAAAAACGTGTTCCTAATAATGAAAAGACTTGTAATAAATGCCTATCACAAGGATAACAACAACAACAACAAAAAGATTTAAAACATGTCAATAGAATTGCACTGAGAAGCCAGGCATGGGAGTGCATGCCTTTAATCCTAGCACTCAGGAGGCAGAGGCAGATGGATCTCTGTGAGTTCAAGGCTAGCCTCATCTATACAGGGAGTCCAGGACAGCCCAGGGCTTGGTACACAGAGAAAAACTGCCCCCCCCCCCAAAAAAAAAAGAAAGAAAGAATTGCATTTAGACTCATGACCATTTTCCCCCATGTCTTTGTAAGTTTTTTGTTCTGGTGCATAACAAAACTTAACACTTAAGCGCATGGGTTCTTGGCTTGTGTTTCTCCATACTGATGCACACTCATCACCACTATCCATCCTCCTGACTGTTTTTACACCTTGTGAAACTGTTCCCCAGTATTAGGCTAGGAGATGGCTTAGTGGGTAAAGTGCTTGATGGCCCAGCGTTTCCCAGGACCCGGGTGCTTCAACTGTAACTCCAAGCTGGGCTGATGAGCAGGATGGTAGTAGGATAGAGACAAGTGGATCCAAGTCATCTAACCAATCAGTGAGCTTAAGGTTCAATGAGATTAAGAGTGATTGGAGGACAACAGTCTTCATCAGCAGGTACGCATGCATAAGAATGGTCCCCATTAGCACTTTGCACAGTCCCTGAGCAGTCATCTGCATGAATTAGACAAAGGATTTTAATTGGAATCACAGTTCATGCATCACAATCTCTTACCTAAGGCTGAGCAGGTCCCATTGCTCACATGGTCTTCATTTCTAGTCATGTATCTGCAGATTTGCTTATACATTCACCTATTAGAGTGCGCCCATGAGCATGAGTGTACAAATACCTCAAGTCTCTGCTTTTGTTCTTTTGGGATCTGCCTAGAAGTGCAATAGCATAATCATACAATAAATTCTTAAGTTTTCTGAATAATTATATTTTTGTAATTTGCAAAATGTCCTCCAGGAACCTGTATTGCTTCAAGGTTGGAAAAAAGAAAAGGCTTCTTCATATCCTCAGATTAGTTCCTGATACTATCTGGCCAGAGTATAATTTAGAGTAGCACCTGTGAATAGGTGGCCCACTTGTGTTTTACTGACTGCAGGGAACTTAGGAAGTAGATTGATAACTTCTGGCTCACTCTTCCTCTTTAGTACAAAATTTGTCTTAAAGGTCAGCTGGTAGCCAGTGGTTAGGAGGATGAGCCCCAGGTTTCACATCTGGATTCTGATTCTACCTTTGTCACTTATTCTCCTAGCCTAGGACAAACTAAGAGCCATGGTTTCCCTTCTTTTAAAATGAGGAGAGTAACTGCTTTGCAGGCTTAAGTGAGGATTGTAAAATGCTTAGTCCACGGTGTCAATTTGATCTGTCAACTTGACTGGATCCTGAGATACCCAGCTAGCTGGTTAGATACCTTCCCAGTGTGCCTGTGGCGGTGCTTCCAGAAGTGAGTCTATAAGCTGAGTATAGTGTATTGTCCTCCCCCAGAGCACGTGGGCCTTGTCTGATCTGTGGGCCTGCAGAGAACAAAAAATAAAGGAGAGAAGTTTACCCTCCCCCTGCTCTTCTGCCACGTGGTGCCTCTGGGTTCTAGGCTCTCAGACTTGCACTGGAATCCATCCTGTCAGTCCTCATCACTTCAAACTATTAACTCTTCTATGTCTAGTGCTCAGCAAGTTTTGTGAACAAACATTCTCTAAAATAAAAGGGTTTGCTGAGCTATATACGTGCTAGCCAGAAAAGGACCAGGTCCTAGGACATGTTCTGTAACTTTCAGCAGCAAGACAGCAGTTTGAAAATGTCCATTGGACCAAACAGCCAAGAGAATGATAAAAATGTGAGAAAGGAAAGCAAATCGTTTACCGAGAATTAGCACTGGCTATGAATAAATAGGAGTGGGGCCATGATATCATGGCCTGGGAACATTCGTGCATAGAAGGCAGACTGTAAGAAGTGCTTGCTGCTCCTGGAGGCTGCTGTACTCCAGAAGTTTATAGGTAAATTGGGGCTGGTGGCCTTTCAGACAGTGGCTTTTTTCAAGGCTTCTTTCCCAGCAGTAGTTGTTCACACTGTAGAATAACACTTTAAATTTACCCAGCATCTCTGGAGCTGGGGAAATGATTGCATTTCCTTAGAGACAGGAAACGAACTCCTAGGAGTAAGTCCACTCACTGGGTTAAAGAAATGCAGAGCCCTCCTTGGCCTTTGTACTTGACCCATACCTGCTCCTTCACAGAAAGAGACACCCTGGATTCCCTCTTGATGCTCCTTACTGTCCAGTTCAGGGAGTAGTCAGGGGACAAATCCAAAGCGGGTGCCTCCTAGCACTGTCTGTCCCTCTGGCCTCTGCTATTGTCATTCAGATTTTAATCAGATGTTACCTCCCCAGAATAATCTCCCCCTTACCTGGAGAGGTAACTCTTAGAGCTGCCAGAACTCTAGTTAACCTCTCATCAGCTCACAGCATGTTAGTACCTGAAATTATCATACAACCTCAAGTAAATCCTGTAGACTTTACTTGTAGAACCCAGATCCAGGAGATTTGGATTCACTGCCTGACAACTAACTAGAAAGACAAGTGAGAGATTGACTTTCTTTTTTTTTTTTTTTGGTTTTTCGAGACAGGGTTTCTCTGAATATCTCTGGCTGTCCTGGACTCACTTTGTAGACCAGGCTGGCCTCGAACTCACAAAGATCCGCCTGCCTCTGCCTCCCAAGTGCTGGGATTAAAGGCGTGCGCCACCACGCCCGGCAGAGATTGACTTTCTTATTATTTTATAAGGAATATTAAGATGTCCTCTGTAGAATCGGGGTCCTGTTTGCCAGAGTCTCGGACCATGACAGGGATATAAGCAGGTGAAGAGGACTGCAAGGCCACAGGATTACCTGTTTTCCACAGCATCATATTTTGGCTTTTTAATCCCCACCCTTGTTCCTTGCATTGTGGGCCCAGAAGAATTCATTCTTCAGCAGAAAATGCTGTTTTACTTGCCACTGAATTTCATACCAGATTCCTGGAGCTCCCATTGGAAGGTTCATTAGAATCTAATGAAACAGCCAAGAAGAGATATATAAGAGATGTATTAGAAGAAATTGCTTTGCAGAACTGTGGGGCTGGAAAGACAGGTTGGAATCTGCTGTACAAACCAAGAAGAAGGGCAGACCACTGGGACATGCAGGCTGGAGCTCTGTTCAAGCCGAAGCTAGGTCTAGAGGTAGAATCTTCCTGCTTTGGAGGGCCCCCATGCTATTCTTGGTAATGCCTGTGGACTGATTGAGTCAGGCTCCCAAAGTTATCCCGGGTGATCTCCCTTCTTAAAAGCCCATCAGTGGTGGACTTGGTCATATCTCCTAAGTATCTTCTTAACAGCACTTGGGTTACCAACTATAAACAGATGGAAACCAGTGGTTGATTGCTTTTCCATAGCTGTGGTTGGAGGACAGAAGAGAACAACTTACAGGAAGTGGTTAAGCATTTTGGCTCATGGTTTCTGAGGTTAGACAGTTATGGGGCTAAGGCTTGGTACTGTAGAGCAGGAAGTATGGAAGTTCTCCTTCGCCTCTTATTCTACCCTGGCCTCTCTAGGCTGGTGCCACCTGCATTTGGAGGCAGGTCTCTGCCTTTAATCTTCTCTGGAAACACCCTCACAGGGACACCCCGGGTCTGCTTTACAAATGTCCTGAGCTCTTTTCAATCTAATCAAGACTTGACTTATTGAGGCATAGTAGTACATAGTAGGGCATAGTAGTACATAGTAGTACAGTAATCCTAGCACTTTGGAGGATGATGCTAGGATTAGTTCAAGGCCAACTTGAGCTACATAGTTCCAGCCAGCCTGAACTATTCTACAGTGTGATAGCTTATCTCCAAAAAACAAATCGAAGCACAGGAAAATGTAAAAAAAAAATTAAGATTTACTTTTATAAGCTTGGAAAGCTGAAATGACACAAAGATATGTGGTGTGACCACCACAGAGGGGGAGGGTCCCCATTTCTGGGTGAGACATTTTGAGAGCCTCAGGAAGTGTTAGGGACCATACCATCTGCTTTCTCACCACCCCGCCCCATTTCTTGGCACCTAGGCAGCAGCAGTAACTAGAACATCCTTTCATAATTCCTATCCATTTATCTGGATTCGGCTACTTAGATGTAGAGCAACTCATTTTGGGCTAGATTTCCTAATATTCCCTGAATGGAATATTCCAGCCATCGGTGTAATTAGTAGTTGCTGTGAGCCATGGCCCCGAGCTCACTCACTTCTGCTTCCAAGCGTCATCTTTTAGTGAGTCTCAACCAGGTCTTGCCTGGCATTTATTGTGAGATTGTTGGGTAATATTTAAAATGTCTGTCATATAACCAGGAAGATAATGTTTGTAACACTTTGGATAATAAGGAAATGGAAAAGAAGAATAATCATAATCATAATAATGCCTACTCAGAAATAAGTACTATTAATATTTTGGTGTGCATTCCTTCAAATGTGCATGTATGGAACATAAAATCAAGCTACTTATATAGCTGTTCTTGCATGTTTTACTTAACATGTTTGATTAGAAAACCCATGTAATTAGGTTATTTGTCAACATTTTAATGATTTTCTAAAAACCTGCATCATAGTTTACTTAACCAGCCTCTCACTAGATGCTTATATTTTTTCCAGTTATTGGAAATTATAGAGATGGCCAAGAAGTCCTCTATCCCCTTCCAGCATTGCCTAGGAACCGTCTTTGAGATCTAGTTAAGATCCATTTCCTTACTCTTGTTTGTTTATTTGCTTTGTGACAGGGTTTCACTGTGTAGCCCTTGCTGGTCTGAAACTTGCTCTGTAGTTCCAGGTGGCCTGAGCTCACCTGCCTGTGCCTCCCAAGTGCTGGTGTTAAAGGTGTGTGCCATCACATCCAGCCTACATTGAAACTTTTATACCAATCTTTGTATATGGTTTTGATTGTTGTGTTTATTCTTACAAGTGAAATTATAGGAAGAGAAGGAATGAATTACGTAAGTCTTTATGGATGTTTATGTACATGTTGATGAATTGTGTCCAGGTGGGTAGATCACCTCAGGAAACTAGGTAACACTTAATAAACATGGCTTGAGAGATAGAAAAGTCAATATAACTATTTCTTAAAAGGCTTCTAAGCAACTTAGTCTATTTATTTTGAAAAGTAAATAATTATTTATTTGCTTCCTTACTCGTTTATTTACCTCCTAAAAATTAATATACTCATTTCTCTCTTTGCTGCTAGTATGACACAGAACACACATGTCTCTGGTTAGTCACAGTGGCTTAGACATTTGATTTCACTAATGGCTCTCAACATGCCTTTCCAGGCATTATCAGCTACTAACATGCTCTCCTTTGCCCTTATCAGTGACAGGGGTCTTGAGAAAGTCCAAGCCCATTTAGCTCAGCCCAGGCGATTGACTGCCTCATTCTTTTCTTCTATCCCCTTCCAGCATTGCCTAGGAACCGTCTTTGAGACCTAGTTAAGATCTGTTTCCTTGCTCTGTCCCAGTGTCCTTTGTAAGGGCTGCCAGGCACAATGAAGGTTCTCTTACTGAAAGATGCCAAGAATGATGACAGTGGCCAGGATCCGTATATCCAGGTAAGTGGCTGAGTCTTATTCCTTGTCCTCAATTAGAACTTCCTTGCTAATGGAGGTTGGGTGGGGATGCTAAAACTTGGTGAAGTTGGTGTATAGCTAATGTGATGCTGTGCTTCCTTATTTCCAGATAACAGTCAATGGTTAATGTGATGTCATGATCTTTCCTTATTTCCAAGACAGCCCTGGCCAACCTAGAATGACAGTCTTTCATTTGCAGGAATTGGGATTGTATGGATTGGAAGCTACACTGATTCCTGTTCTGTCATTTGAGTTTTTGTCTCTCCCCAGTTTGTCAGAAAAGGTGAGAATCCCATGGTAGGTCTTGTCTGTACAATCCTTGGGAGCCCAAGCCATGAGACTGTTTGCCTCATGTTACCGCTAGATGTGAACACTCACGTGGTTGCGGGAGACTCCTTGTAGGCTTCTCTGTCTCCTTGCTCAGGAAGCCATGGGCCCTGGAAATAGGGCCTGCTGAGCACCAGCATGGCTCCCAGAGGAAGGGCCCCTTTAGTTTACTCCCAGCCTTTTCACAGAAGAGCAGGCAAGTGCTTCTGATTTAGAGTGAACTCTGGTAATTGCAGCTCAGATCAAACACCTAGCCAGGAAGGCAGGACGGAATGCAAGCCCTGGGCTTCTGCCCACCACCCCGTTCCACTCAGCAGGCTTGACAGATACTACAAGAGTTGGGCCCAGTGAAGCCTCCAAGTGTTTCAGATGGACGGTGGCCTGAGGGTGTTCTGAGTGTGCACAATGCATGTTTGATACCTGGTACTGCAAAAACCAATAATTCAGTATGCACACCTTGAGTAAAGTCAGGTGTATGCAGCAGCTCAGTGCCTGGCTCAGAACTGTTCGGCAAAGTATTGGATTTGAAGCCCAGGCTTCAGCTGGGTTTTACCTCCTTCATAGTCTGGTTGTGTTATGGATGCAGATCAAATTTGTCCTCATGTCTGCACCTTACTCCACTGACCCGTCTGGTCGACTTGCCCCTCTGCTCTGCTCATCTCCTAGGTTCTAGTTGTCTGTCTGTGACCTAAGAAGGGACCTCTTGAGGGAAGGACTGTGACAATAAAGGGGCTTACCCAAAACCTAGAATAGTTCCAGGGCCATAATCAACGCTAAACAGGTGTGAGGTAGGCGGACAGATGCAGGGGATCTAGTTGCCCACCCCTTTGCGGATATATTTAGACCTTGGAGTCATAGCCCTTTGAGAGGCTAGGTCTAAGCCACCTCTGTTGTTTTTGATCCAGCTGTCTCATCCTGAAGGCTTTGGAGGACTCATTTTCACCAGCCCCAGAGCAGTGGAAGCAGTGAAGCTCTGTTTGGAGAAAGACAATAAAACTGAAGGTGAGGATGGGTCTGCTCTGAATTCCACTAGACTCTAATTTACTCTCATTCCTTTTCTAAGACATTGGAGTCCAGAGGTAGCTACATGTTCAATATAACTGAGTACCTGAGGGTGTGAGCTCATAGGTGACAGATGTGGCTGAGAGGGTGTTCTCATTTGAAATTTAATTTGTTTTAATACACTTATTATTTACTTACCTAGTTATTGGGTACATGCCATGATGTGTGTAGAGATCAGAGGACAGTCCACAGGAGTTGGTTCTCTTTTTCCACATCATGTGTCCCAGTCATGACGTCAGATGTCAGGCTTGGTGACAAGCACCTCTACTTGCTGAACTATCCCACTAGCCCCCGATTGCCTTTTAAATGTTCACTTAGATGTCATGCCTATTTCTTCCTCTGAAAGTAAGGTGAGTGACACTTTACTCAGTAGATGATGAGAAAGTTTGGCAGTGGGGAAATGCTTCATGGCCCTGCCAAGCTCCTGCCATGGCTGTTCCTTCCTCTCCATTACAGCAGCATGTAGTGACCCCACCCATTTCCTGACATCCAGGCTCCAGACTGACTGGCTACTTAGCTGACATTAATAGAGTACTTGTCCTTTAGACTGAGTGCTGACTACAGTCCTAAGGTGTGCACAGTACTGTGACCTCACTTTACAGTCAAAACACAGGCTTGGGGAGTTCTTCCAGTGAGGGGAAGCAATTGGGAAATGATTGGTGTTGAATTTTTGGAGTCCTGTAGACTTCGATTCATGCAGCTACCTGGCCGCTGTGAGCTCCTTGACCTTCCTTCCTCTCGGTGACCTGGCCTTGGAGTAAGCTACGTAACACCCAAACCATGGAGATACTCTTCTTACTGGCTGGAACATGTCATATGTCCACTCTGTGTCAGGAGTTCTGAGCCATGGGTTTAGGATGCACACTGCACGATCTGAGTCCTGTAGAAAGCATGTGGGACGTTGCAAGGGGTGGCAAGGGGATGAGAGTAGTGATGCCATCACTGAGGTCTCCTTGCACAAGCAGCTGGCTTGCATTAGAGCCCAAGTGCCTAGTCCCCTGCTGAAGTGAAAGCTGGGGCCTTAGAATGAAGAACCAAGCCACCTTAGTGACTTCCAGGTGACCACTTTGTATATGTGGCTCACAAGTAATTTCATGTTTTGCAGACTGGGAAAAGTCTCTGAAGGACAGATGGAATGCCAAGTCTGTGTACGTGGTTGGAAGTTCTACTGCTTCTCTAGGTGAGGAGTCAGGAAGATGAAGGTTCGATCCTAGGCTGGGTGGATGAGGTTTCATATTCAGACAATATATAATCTGAAACCTTTGAGCTGCTTATTTCTGGAATTTTCCATTTAGTATTTTCAGGCCATAGTTGACCAAGAGTAGCTGAAATGGAGGGAAATGAAACTGCAAAGTAGGGAAAAAGGGGCCACTCGTGCCTACAGTGACCCTTTAAGGGTCAGCCTACAGCAAGTTGTCCTGCCTTAGTTCAGTTCCTGGGGACTCCAGACTCCTTGGATTACTTGTCATGAACAGAATTTACACCAGCATGAGACTTTTTCCTGAGGCTCAGTACATTTCTAATAATCCATGAATAAAAAGCTGATGGTATTTCAACTGAAGCTGTCATTGGTGATGTAGGTACCAGTTGTTTGGCTCCTAAATGGAATGCCCACCATATCTCTTTCCTCTGGAAGTCTTCTGTCTCTGTGCAGATAGTCCTGCTGAGTGGGCCCTGCCTTCCTCCACATCCTCTGCAGAGTAGCCACATGTTCACTTTCTGGAGAAGGCAAGGAGTCCTCATCTGTCTGCTTCTGTTTTCTTCAAGAAGAGCTTACAGGGTGTGGAGGCACACACCTTTAATCCCATCCAGCACATTGAGAAGCAGAGGCAGGAGGATCTCTGTGAGTTGGAGGCCAGCTTAGTCTATATAGAGAGCTCTAGTACTACATTTAGAGAGGGTCTGGGACAGCACCCTAAACTACCTGTATCTATAGTGCTGTGGTCCTTGTTGGTTGTTGTGAAACCTTTCCTTTGCCCCCTTCATTCCAGTCTTCCCTTTCATTATCCCTTTCCGGATGGAAGTTGATCACATCTCCCTGATGGAAATGTCAGCTCTCTAACGAGATGCCTGCAAAGCTTAGCGGCTCCCAAATGCTAAGCGTCTGATAAGCAGATGCCTACAGTTGGCCTCATTATCACATGAGCCCTGAGACAGTCCTAAAGGCCTGGTGGTTTTGGCTCATGTAGATAAGTTAAGTGGGGTTCAGAGAAGCCAGTTAAGACAAAGACCTCTGTTGAGGGGAGGTGTGCCCAGGGCACCCTCGTCTGAAAGGGTAACTATGGTCTTACTGTTTGGCTTCCGGAGGACACTTCCCTGTGAGTGGGAAAACACTACTGCCTGTACATTTGAACTTTAAAAGTAATGCAGGAACAAAAGAGTTTCAGTAACTGTCAAAGGAATTCACCTCTGTCATTTTCCAGTGAATAAAATTGGCCTGGATACAGAAGGAGCACACAGTGGAAATGCAGAAAAGCTTGCTGAATATATTTGCTCAAGTAAGTGAGGACCGCCCACAAGAAACCCACCCTCCCCACAAATATGCTGCCAGGCAAAGAACTGACTCCCCAGAGTTTGTCTCTGGTTAGCACATGGACCAGCCCTAGGGCTGCTTGGATTTAGATGGTGATTTGCCTTAAGCGCTGAAGAATACAGAGGAGAGATTTTTAGAGTACTGATTGTGGAGTGAGGACAGGAAGACTGGGTATGTGCCCTCCTCTACATTGTGTCCCCTGTCCTCTTCCCTGTATGTCTAATCTAGCTGTAGACACAGGTACTTGGAGCTGTGTCACCCAGCTACACAGACTGAGGTGGAATCCTCTTGCTCTATGTCAGCAGAGGAAATCTGGGCCCGTTCTCAAGGTCAGCCAGCTAGGGGTTTCCAGTTTGGCAGGCAGGTCTGTCAGAGCTCTCAGGCCCTGCAGTTGGATCAGGAGAACAACAGGGGGAAACATAAACCCTAGTGCTTGCCTCTGACTGGGTCTGTAATGTCCTGACCCCTCTGAAGAATTGCTTGGGCATCTGCTGGGCTGGGTGAAGGACAGGATAGAGTGCTGATATGGCTTGGGTTTCCTCAAAGGTAGTTGTAGGAGCTGGGCATCTTTTTCTCCCTTAGCATATTATCAGGGTGTAGAGAGAAGGACCTTCGATGGGTCTTTTTATGCTTCTCAAACAATGATGGGTAAAACAAAGTATGCTCATTATAACCTATGGCTTCTGTGATTTGTAAACTTATATGCTAAAATCTTCTGAGGTTCTCCTTCCTAAGATAGTCCTATTGCCACAAGATTCTTTAGCTTTTACACTTAAATGTTCCTCTGGAAGCTGCTCCTAAAAAAGCCCTGATGTTTGGACTGTGGCTTCCTAGATTGTAGACAAGCCTTGGGCAGAGCCACGTGCAGATTTCAGTAGGCAGGCAGGGAATGGCAGAGGTCCTCTCCACATGGCCAGCTCTCTGCCCTTTTCAACGTGGACGCAGACATCTGTCTGTCTTGGTGAGCTTTGACTGTCAACTTGACATAGCCTAGAGTGACCTGAGCAATCTCAGGTTGAGGAGTTACCCAGATGAGACTGCACTGAAGATGTTTCTATGGGGATTGTCTTGATTGATAATTGACATAGGAGGGTTCAGCCCACTGTGGGCGGCACCATTCCTTAGGCAGGTGGTCCTGGGTTGCATAAGAAAGCTAGCTATGCCTAAGTCTGTGAGCAAGTCAGCAAGGAGCTTTCCTCTACAATCAGTTTCTTGCTTCAAGTTCCTGCTCTTACTTTGGTCAGCAATGGACTGTAACCTGTCAGCAGAAATAAACCCCTTCCTCCCTAAGTTCTGTTTTTTTTTGTTTTGTTTTGTTTTTTGTCAGAGTGCTTATCATGGCCATGGAAATGACTCCAGAGCATCTTTCTATTTAAATTTTTTTTTTTTTTGGTTTTTCGAGTCAGGGTTTCTCTGTGTATCCTTGGCTGTTCTGGACTCACTTTGTAGACCAGGCTGGCCTCGAACTCGCAAAGATCCGCCTGCCTCTGCCTCCCAAGTGCTGGGATTAAAGGCGTGCGCCACCACCGCCCGGCTCTATTTAAATTTTTAACTGGTACAAAAATTATTCATATTAGTAGCATATCAGTTTTCTTTTAAAATCAATTTCAAAGCTAGGGGTATAGTTGGGTGACAGAGAACTTCTCTAGTATGCATGAGTCCTGGGTTCGTTCCCAACACCAAAAAAAAAAAAAAAAAGATTTAACTACCTTTCTGGTAATTAAATGCTCAACACTGACACTGAAAACTAGTGTTAACAACTGTTCAGTGTGCACCAGCCAGCCAGGGGAAGTAAGACCCATGTCTAGTGACAAATGTGCTATCCAGGATGGTAGTCACAGTAATCCAGATTAAATAAAAGGTAACATTCGATTCCTCAGGCACACTGGGCACATTTCCTAGTTCAATTTATAGTTCAATCATCACTTGTGGCCGGTGGCCCTGCACTGGACAATGAAGCTGGAAGCTTTCTTTCTTTCTTTCTCCCTCCCTCCCTCCCTTCCTTCCTCCTTTCCTTTCCTTCCTTTTTCCTTTCCTTTCCTTCCTTCCTTTCTTTTTTCTTGTTTTGTTTTTTTGAGACAAGTTTTCTCTGTGTAATAGCCCTGGCTCCCTGGATTCATTTTCTAGACCAGGCTGGCCTGAAACTCACAGAGATCTGCCTGCCTCTGCCTCCTGAGTGCTGGGGTTACAGGCTTGTGCCACCATGCCCGGCTTGGAAGTTCTTATTTATTTATTTGTTTTTTTAGAGACAGGGTTTCTCTGTGTAGCCCTGGCTGTCCTGGACTCACTTTGTAGACCAGGCTGGCCTCGAACTCGCAAAGATCCACCTGCCTCTGCCTCCCAAGTGCTGGGATTAAAGGTGTGCTCCACGACCGCCTGGCGAGATAGTTCTTTTTTAGTGTACTGTTATTGAGGGGGACCAAGGCTGCAGGCTGTGAGGTAACAGGGTTAGAATTCAGACTTAGACCTGTAAAACCATTGATGTCTGTGGCCCATCATGTTTAGCAAACCTAACTGAAGCCTGCTTTGTGTCCACTTGCCTTCAGGGATGCTGGCCAGGCACCAACTAGATCCAGAGTGATGGGACCCCACTGAGGTGAGAGTTCTAGGGACCTGACCTTGGTGTGGCAGAGTGTTAGGGGGCCTCCAGCTTGTCTATATCTGAGAGGACCTCCCCCACACACTGATCACTCTTCTTCAAAGAGGGAGCTGTAGCCACAGCATGGTCTATCAAGTCTACATTCTCCTGAATCCAATGTTCATTGGCATGAGGAGGCCTGTTGGGCACCTGATGCATGGACAGAACCTCTCTTTCCCACTTCCATAATCTCTGCCACTTCACAGGAGACCAAGTCAGCTCAGTCACAGGCCTGTTAGAGTATAGGGGTTAGGGCCCTCCAGCATCCCTGCCTTCTGTGAGCTCTCAGCTTAGCCAGGCTTCGGAAGGCAGGTGAATTAAGTAGTGAAAAGAGCAGCAAACAGCTGGGTGTGGTGAGGCCACTGCTACTGGCACCAAAGGCAACTCTCCAACACTTCAGATACCAGCCGGGTGTCCCATATTGTAATTCAGTTCTGAATCAACCCAGAGTAAGTGTAGGTCCACAGGAAAAGGCTTGGTCCTACAAGACTGCCCCCAACGTTACATGTAAATATTGAATGTGAAAGGGACTCACTCTGTCCAACTGGGTTAAAGATATGGTTCTCACAGCCCTCCTGGGGGTCAGTAACTTGGTAGAAAGGTTCCTAGAGCTCAGAGCAATGTTCTGCCCATGTTGTACTGGTCTATTATAAAGGGCATGGATAGGGATACAGGTGTTTAGCCAGATTTTGAGCCATATCAAGGTCTGGAACACAGCTGTTCATAGCACCAAAGCCTGTCTTTTAAAAATGTAGCCCTAAATGTAAAGGACAGATACAGGTGTCCTGTTGGGATCAGGGGCCAGCATTTATGAGGGTTAATTGTCTGTTCTATAAATGGGACAGTTTGCTTCCACCCATCTCCAGGGCAGATCTTGCGCACTACTCAAATTCGATGCATCTGTTCTGGAAGGGGACAGAAGTGCGGAGTCATGGCTCATTGGAAGGGCTGTCAGGCTGGTGTCCTTGCTTTGCAAGCACGAGGCAGAGGGTCAGTGCCACTTGTGGGTGCTCACACTGCGCTGCAGCTAACTGGCCCAGGCTTGGCAGGGTGGACAGTCCTGTGTTGGGGATTTGTTCTCTCCTACCTGTGGGTCCTAGGGCTCAAACTCAGCTCCTCAGGTTTGGATACAAATACCCTTCCTTACCCAATGAGTCCTGTTGCCAGCCCTGGGTGCAGTCTTTGCAAAGCCATTGTTACTTCTGATTTATTACCAGCATGTCTGTAGGTCTAATAAATCTTCCATTTGCAATTAGAATATATAAATAAAGCCTTAGTTAACTGCTGCTAATGAGAACCTTCACCTTGATTTTACTAAGGCATTAATGAGTTTCTGTTGAAGTAAACTTTATGGCCCAATTCAAAAAGCTACTGATCTACTTCCAGCATTTGTCGTAACAAAGCCAACTCCTAGTTGTTGCTCTTTTTTTTTTTTTTTTGGTTTTTCGAGACAGGTTTCTCTGTGTATCTCTGGCTGTCCTGGACTCGCTTTGTAGACCAGGCTGGCCTCGAACTCACAGAGATCCGCCTGCCTCTGCCTCCTGAGTGCTCGGATTAAAGGCGTGCGCCACCACGCCCGGCTCTGTTGCTCATTATTTTACTTAACTGTTATTTACTATGAGACAGGTATTATTGTGGGCATGTAAACCCATCTAACCGATCACTCATTGTAGGCAGTTGTCCTCCTCTCCCTGGATCTGTCCTTACAGAAGAGGGTGATTACAAGGCAAATGGCACAGACCTGAAGATAGTCACTTAAGGAGACAGAGAAACCAAGGTGGCATGCACTCCTTTCTTTTAGATGGCCTTCTGCATGCACAGAGTTCCTGCTCCCATGCTCTGGGTAGCCTCAGTGCCTTGATGATCTGAGTTTAGGCCTAAATGCACAACTCAGTTCTTACCTACATCAGGGCAGCTCCAGCTGAAGTATGTCATTGTCCTGTGGAGACTGCTCCTCAGGACCCTCCTCAGCAGTGCTGACTCAGCATTGTTACTTGCCATCTGGCAGCCAGCCCTTAGTGCCAGGCGTAGGCTGTGTTAATGGCTCCACCCATTGCATTGGCCTCAGTAGATTGAAAATCAGCCAGCTTTGTTATTGCACTGACCAGATCAGGTAGAAGATAAATTCATAGAAATTAAGCTTTTCTAAAAATAAATATAATAATAATAATAATAATAATAATAATAATATAAGGGGTGGGGTGGGGTTGTGGTACTGTAGTTTCATTTTGTTTAGTTTTGAGGTCAGATCTCAGAAATCTGCAACCAAGTCTGGCCTGGGTCTCCTTGTGCAGACCAGGCTGGCTTTAAACCTGCAGTGATCCTCCTATGTCTGTCTCCTGCACGCCAGGCTCAGAGGCATGTGCCACCACACCCAGCTGTTCTTTCACTTTGCTTAGACAGCTCTCAGGAAACATAGTTCATAAAATCCCTCAACAGCAGAGTTCCGAGTGAACATACTCAACATTTCCTCTTTCGTGCCCATAGAATATTCCCTTTCTAGGAAGGCAGCTGAGCTGGCTGTCTCCATGTGTGAGCCCCACACGCCTACATGGCAGGTGCTGGCCAGAGAAGCCTCTGTCCTCAGGAAGCCCTGCACCACTGTAGCCCCGCCTTAGGGATAAATGATGGAATTTGAGCCCTACACTTCTTGCCCATCTAGGAATCACAGCATGAAGAGAAGAAGGCGAGACTCGTGAATCATCCAGAAGCTCTTTGTGTGCTTTTGGGGTGAGGCTTGCTGGAAAGTTGAGCTCTTCGGCTTCCAGTAGGTGCCCTAAGAAAAGCTTTAGCCCCTGGCTTCCTGTACTTTGAGCCCACAGCACTCACATGGAGAGGAACAGGAAAGCCTCCTCGGCTAGGGTTGAGAGTACAGCATCTGAACATGTCTCTGGAAATGTGTGGCTTGGAGTGGAACCTGCAGCACTTCACTGGAGAGAGAACTCAGCAGGCGCCTGTGATCTATAGTTAATCATTCCAATCCCTTGTGCTCTTCTGTGTTGGTACCACTATTTAGAGTGGTTTAAAGAAAACATCCACCAGCACTGTCACTGTTGTTTGTACTTCAAACACAGTAGCCTGCAGCTATTCCTGTCACTTAGCTACTGATTCCCAGAGCCAGTGCTAGCTGGGGAGAGTCTGTTTCATTCATCCTCTGATCTCAGTCACCAGTGGTGTGAAAAGAGGGATCTTGGTATAGGAAATATGTGATGTTTATGCACGACCAACACTCACTACATTTCTTGATCTGATGTGGAAGAAGTGGTTGGCTTTAGTAAAATACTTTGTGTACACAGTTGAGGAAGGTTCTTGCATCTGATAGCCCCTCAGTTTGGTTGTATGGTTTTGTTGCAACATGCTGTTCTGTCAGTTCCAAAGTGTCAGGGCTGAACATGGCCTCGGGTCTCCACATGTGGAGGTGGGCGGTAGGCACAGTGAGATTCAGGGCCATTGGGGAAGTCTCCTATCTTTTGTGCCCTTTGGGTACTTGGTCAAGGGCCTACTGGAATGGCTGGGTGGATAGCAGGCAGGGAGTTGTCTTTGTTGGAGGTGGCTACCAAGCCACTCTAAAGTGCCAGTTCCTTACTGTCTCCTGTTCATATGCCTGGCTCATCCAGACTCTCCTCCAGAGCCAGGAAATCTCCACCCAGTGCCAATACCACAAAAGTCCTTCTTCATTGTCTTACATAGTTAAGTATAAGGCCTGTGTTCCAAACAGGGTCCGTGAACCAGGGAGTCACCTCCTGACAGAGTTCAAGCAACAAGTAGGACAGTGGTGCCTTGTTTCCATGGCTTAGTTTTCTAGGCTCTTGCCTCATATTCCCTCTTCAGTTCTTCATGGGACTCTTCAAGATCAGCACAGTGCAGCAGTTGCCCTTTCTGCTGACAAGAGCTGGAACTGAGATCTTAAAGAAGAGCTGAGCCTGGAGCCCCCAGCTTCGTCCACCTGGGAGCTGCCCTCCCTGTGCCTCTGTGCAGTGTCACCCTTTGAGCCTTTACAAAGCTCTTACAATGTCTGGTTGTGTGTTCACAGGGCCGTCTTCAGCACTGCCTCTTCTCTTTCCCTGTGGAACCATCAAAGGAGATACTCTTCCAAAAATGCTCAAGGACAAAGGTGACTAGAATGAGCCAATGACATCCCCAAAGATGAATGTCCTAGGGCCCAGGAGGCACACATAATCATGTACAGGCAGAGCTGGGATACAGTTGGGTCTCCTGATGCTGAACCTTTCTTGAGAGCTACTCTGAACCTGGCGGTATGACTGTGGGATTCATGGAGCTGCCAGAGTCAGAGATGTGTGGACAAATTCATCCAAATATGAGAACCAATGACATCTGTGAGTACTGAGGAAGCCTGTGGTTTCTGGATCCTTCTTTGCTAACTCAACCTCCAAGACTGCAGATCGATTCCACAGTGCTCTGCAGGCCACATAGTGCTGGACAGGGTCTTTTGCCCCCTAGTTGAGCTTTACATTTCTGAGGAGCTGGTTCTCAGAGGTGTTGATGGTCCCCATCAGCTACACACTATAGAGGGTGCAAAGGCCCCATCCCACCAGTAAAGTGAAGCCTGTCTCCTGGTTTTGATTTTCCCAGGGATCCCCATGGAAAGCATACATGTCTATCAGACAATTCCACACCCTGGAATCCAAGGGAACTTGGAGAGCTACTATGAAGATCAGGTATGTAGGGTTTCCAGGGAGATGGAGTCCTGGCAAGGTAGGCCCCAGGGGAAGAGCATGAGTTGGCATGAGACTGTAGGTGTTGATTCTCCTTGGGGTTCTGTCATGCCCAGCCATGTGACTGAGCAGATGGCTTTTCTGCAGCTCCATTTGTGTGTTTGTGATACGAGAATAGAACTATCCAGTGATTAAAGGAAATAATTCATACAAAGCTATTTGTGTAACATCTACTATATTCAAAGGCCTCAGATACACAGTGGCCTTTTATGGCTTTGTTCTCCAATGTGTGAAGGAAGGCAAAGGCTGAGCCCATACTGGGAATACCTCAGTGTGGAGTCTGCATTGGGAATGGGAGGCCTGAGGCAGGAGAGTGGAGAGTGCTTCTTGAGTTAATGGCTACCGCCACCTTTTCCATTCAGAAGTCATATCCTCTTGCCTTCCTAGAACAGCTTCTGAATATCATGCCTGTTCTAGGAGTTCTGTTGAGACAATCCAAGTGTAGAGAAACCATGTAGGCTGGTTGTTGTCTGCTCTGCCCTTAGTGTAGAAGTTGACAGAAGCCAACAAGAAGACTGTTGGATATTTTACTCCAGGAGCTGGAGGTGTGTCCACTGCTGAGACTGGGCTCCAGGGAGTCTGTGTCTTCTAGCCAAACAGACCGAGGGCCAATAGAACACCCAATGGGAACTGCTAGCCTCTCCAATCTCAGTGCTTTATAAACAATTCCTTCAAACTATGCCTCTGTGGGCTGAGAATGGCACCTAGCCAGGGACCATACTGTTGCAGAGCCCCAGGGGCTCCTGGGGCTGGAAGGGTTGATGCCGATGAGCTGAGAAATGCTGTCTATAGGCAAAGGCTAGATCTCGTCTTCTCCTTTCTCATAGGGTGTCCCAGCCAGCATCACATTTTTCAGTCCCTCTGGCCTTAAATACAGCCTCGAGTATATTCAGGCGTTATCTGGTGGCGCCTTTGATCAGATTAAGGTATGGTATTCTGTGGCCTTTGGCCTTTTGCTCCTTACTATATCTTGGAATGTGCACATGGAGTCAGAGGTCTACAAAGTGGCTTTAAAGGCCCTGTACTTTCCTGCTGGTGCTCTGCATACATTGCTGATCTCCTCTAAGCTGGTCTTGTTCTAACTTGGGGATGATTATCCCCAAGTTTTTTGTCCTATATAGCCAACTATCTGGCCTTCCCTGCTTGGCATTGTCCTTGGTTAGATGAGGACTCAAGTGAGGCTCTTCTAGAAGGATTTGGTTTAGGTGTTGGTGCCTTCCCCTCCTTTGTTCCCTGTTGAACATGTTGAAATGGTTCCCTATTCTAGACATCTGTCTCTTTGTTTTTACTTAAAGGATTTACATTCACACTTTCAGGAACTGTGTTTATTAGGAGTCTTCAAGTAACACAACAGCAGTGCCCTTGACTAGACTCCACTGGGACTTAGGAGAAGGTACAAAGTGTGGCCTGGAACTCAGGGACAGTAGGTCCCATCTCTACCTTCCATAGCTCACTTCAGTCAGGTGACTTCAACATTTCGGCTTGTCACAGTTACATCTATCTCACAGGTATGTTCCACCTGGACATCCAGACTGTTCTCACAGTTTCATGGTGGAATGTTAGGTGCAGATCAGATAAAAAGGAAGGTCACACAGCTGAAAAGGAAGAATCCATGGTTGGAACCCAGAAAGGTGAATGCCAGGTTGTGGGCTACCGTGATACCTGGCCATAGTCCTAGCAGCTGCTGGGCAGTGGTTGAAGTTCTTGCAGTTACAGCTTATGCTAGTCTGGTTGTGGGGATCCAGCAGTATGAAGGTGATTGTTGTAACAGAAAATTTTACTGAACTATATTTATTAATACCTAAATACCTATAACCTATAAACACCTAATACCTAACAACACTTAAACAACCCCACCCTAACCCTTTTGAAAGGATATCAAGGCTGTGGATCTTTTTGGGCAACTGGTCAACCTTCTGTCTGCAGGCACACCTCAAACAGCAATCAGCAGTCTGGCTCTGGCATTATTATGGCAGCCTCCACCTCAATTCAGCTTAGGTTTGAGGCTTTCTCCTTAGGCTCAGGGGCTACGGTCACCCACTAGCGCTTGTGGTCAGCCTGCTTCAACTGCTCAGCTTGGGGTTGGCTTCAGTCAGCCAAAACTGTCCAGGGATAACTCAGGCTGCCGTTTGAACTAGCTGACCCCTCAGGGCAGGTACTGTGCCACATGGCTTAGTACTTGGTCTCAAGGCCTTGCCTTTGCTTCGAGGCTTTGCTGGGGCTAATTCGCTTGTCTGGGAGTGGCTCTCCATCCTGTGGAAGGATGTCTTCAGTGCCTGGTTTTCACAAACTTTCAGCAGGTTCTATTCCATACCCTTTTTGCTAGCTTTCTTGGACTGGCTCGTGGCAAGAGTCTCTCTCTCAGACTCCACCTCTTGGTTTATGTGCCAAGGCTTCTATCCACCCACTTCTTACCACCTCAGGGCTCATGCTATATTAGTATGGCCTCATACATTGCACCTCATCTGACTCTTGCCAGGTGTCTCTATCGTGGGGCTCCCAGGCTGCGCTCCCACATCCCTTAAATTGTCTCTTGAGGTTTCTCAAGGTAACTCATAGCTTGTGGGCTCTCTTGCAGTCCTTGACCACACCCTTCGCAGGGCACTCTCTCTCGAGATCAAAGTTTCTGAGGCTTTGCAGCCATGCCCCTCAGCAGGGCACTGTCTGTCTGTGCCTCTCATGGAGCCACGAGGCTTTTCATTTGGACTCTGCCCACTTTGGCCAAGCCAAAAGCCCTTTTTAGTTTCCCAGGCTTTCAGAGTGCCTTCTCAATGGTTGCTCAGGACCACCTGCTGCCAGGTGCCAGGCTGATCTGTATGACCCTTAAGAGTCTGCATTTCAGAAGCCTTTACATATTCCCTACAGATTGTCCTCCTTACAGGGAGGATACAGCACAGAGAGGCTCACCCCCTTGCCAGTGTCACATACCATTACTAAACAGCCACCTTTTCTAAGGATTACTGCAGGAGGAAAGTGGCACCTGAGTCCTGCAGTCAGGACTGAAGAGAAATGGCCCATTGATGCTCAGCATGGTCACTGGTCAACTGAGCACTTAGGCACTGGGGAAGGCTTAGCAGCAGTGCCAGCGCTGCCCCAGTGTGTCTGTGGACCTGGAGGATGAAGTGTCTGGGTAGTTGCTGATGGGAACATGCCTCAGAACTCACCCGGGCTCACCATGCTGGCCTGCCTTTTGTTTTGTTTTGTGTTTTTGTTTTTTGAGACAGGGTTTCTCTGTGTATCCTTGGCTGTCCTGGATTCCCTCTGTAGACCAGGGTGGCCTGGAACTCACAGAGATCCACCTGGCTCTACCTCCCGCATGCTGGAATTAAAGGTGTGCACCACCACGCCCGGTGCTGGTCTGCCTTAATAAGAACTCATACTGTTATAACCTTACTCTGTCCTCACCCTAAACAAACCTAAGTCAGAGCAAAATGGATATTTGGAATTTCAACTTGGGATTTTGCTGCCAGTGGTGTCTAGACTCATGCAGCAGCCAGAGCATGGTAAAGGTGCCCATCTTAGATCTGTCCCATTCATTTCTGTAACTCCTGGGTTCTTGGCATCCTCCCCGTCATCAGACTGCTGCAGTCTAGTCCACCATGCATCAGCAGTTAAAAATGCTGCTGGGGCCTTGGGCTCTGCAGCTGCCAGGAAAAAGAGAATTTCAAGGCTAACATTGGTCACAGGGACTGTGGGTTATTCCAGAGTCAGAAAGCCAAAATGAATTAATGGGAGTCATTCTTCATTCCTGGGAATCATCACCAGCCCACATGGGTACTTTTGAGTCCTGAGACCCATATACTGGGTAGCTTGACATTCTTGGTTCAGCTCTACCCTAGTTGTGACAGTGGCCTTCCTCCCTTTGTGGGAATCTTTATGAGATCCAGTGTTTATACAGAACTATTTAAAATGCAGGAGGTCCCAGAAGGTTAACCTTTTGACTTGTGCTTCCTGCTTTTGGCTAACTCACATATCAGTGCCACAAAGGAGCCATGCCAGAGCCATGAGAGCTTAATGGTACCTGCCACCAAATGAATGGAAGCCATTGCATTTTCTTTCTCTCCTGCCTTCTCACAGTGACCACCTGGCCTATGGGGTGACCATCTGAGCACCTAGAGGTCACACATCTGTGACTGAGGATACTGTGCAGACTCTGAAGCTGGCCTCAAGTTAGGTGGCACTGTTGTCTATGTGAACCGTCACGCAGGAATGACGTCCTAACAGAAAGTATCCAGATGACACCCGCAAACAGCCCTTGCTGTGGTGCTGAGGCTGTGTCTCTTGTGTCTCCCCCCTTGCAGTTTGTAGCCATTGGCCCCAGTACAACGCGTGCAATGGCTGCCAAGGGCCTGCCTGTGAGCTGCACAGCAGAGAGTCCCACACCACAAGCCCTGGCTGCAGGCATCAGGAAAGCGCTGCAGCCAGGCAGCTGCCACTGAATCTGCTGAGCCAGCTGTCTGTCCTGGGCACGCAACAGCTCCCACTGCCTCTAGGATGGAACCTAGAAACAGAGAGGGGCTCTGGAGAAGCTGCTTGTGAGCATGTCACTGTCCTCCATGGAGTCCAGCTTGGAACCTAGGCCAGGCTCACTGGATATTGGACCCTGGGAGGAGGAGAGATTCCTGTGCTTAGAAAGAAGGGAATGAAATGAACCACATGGTGACTTGTGCATGCTGCTCACTTTTTAACAAATTGTATTTTATGTGTATGGGTGTCTTGTCTGCATGTTTATCTGTATGCCATTGGCATGTGTGTGCCTGGGGCCTGCAGAGGCAAGGATAGGGCATTAGATCCCCTAGAACTAGAGTTAGAGACAGCTGTGAATTGGGAATTGAACTCGAGTCCTCTGAACGAACAAGTGCTCTCAGCCACTGGGCCATCACTCAAGTCCACTGTTATCACACTATCTCAAAACTCAACAAAACACCCCAAGACTTAAAGTTCTGGCTTTTTTGTTATGGATAATTATGCTTTAAATACAGAGATTTTTATCTCATTCTGAAATATAACTGCAGCAGATCCATCAAGCTAGATGGTTTTGGACTCTGTGTGTGCGCACACACATACTAGCACACATACAGGTGTGTGTGTGCTAGAAATGTAGTGCCCTGCAGAAAGACTCTGAAAAATCTGTCCCAGACTTTAGTTCAGGATTGCCTAGTAGAAGTAGATTTAAGCTGCATTAAGAAAACCTGTGTTGCCGGGCGTTGGTGGCGCACGCCTTTAATCCCAGCACTTGGGAGGCAGAGGTAGGCGGATCTCTGTGAGTTCGAGGCCAGCCTGGTCTACAAAGTGAGTCTAGGACAGCCAGAGCTGTTATACAGAGAAACCCTGTCTCGAAAAAAAAAAAAAAAACAAAACAAAAAAAAAAAGAAAACCTGTGTTGGGCTGAGAGATGGCTCAGCGGTTAAGAGCACTGGCTGCTCTTCCAGAGGTCCTGAGTTCAATTCCCAGCAACCACATGGTGGCTCATAACCATCTATAATGGGATCTGGTGCCCTCTTCTGGCCTGCAGACAGAACACTGTATACATAATAAATAAATAAAATATTTAAAAAAAAAAAAGAAAACCTGTGTTTGTCTCTTAGCAGCCCGTGGGCTGATGGTAGGGAAGAGGGCTGTGTTCTGGCGGAGCTGTCATCACGAAAGGCCATGTTGAAAGGCAATATCTCTTAGCACACACCATGCCCAGCCCCAGTCAAGGAGAAAGGGTCTATTGGCATGGCTTAGTGATGTGGCTTGGGCATGGTTTGAAGTGCGTCCCTCAAAGTTTGAGATGCTGAGGTCTCAGTCCCAAGGTGCTCATGGACTCTGAGAGGTTAGGCATAGGGCTGGCGAGTTGTCAGAGGCTCAATGAAGTAAAGGCCTTGATGCCAGCCTTCTTAACTAAGTCCAACTCTGGAATCCACATGGGGGAAGAGAGGACTGACCCCCACAGGTTGTCCTCTGACCCCAACACATGCTGAGGTGCTTTATAAGGCCTGGGCTGGAGAGATGGCTCAGTGGTTAAGAGCACTGACTGTACTTCCAAAGGACCTGCGTTCAAATCCCAGCACCCACATGGCAGTTTGAGAAACCTTAATGGCCGGGCATGGTGGTGCATGCCTTTAATCCCAGCACTCAGGAGGCAGAGGCAGGCGGATCTCTTCGAGTTCAAGGCCAGCCTGGTCTACAAAGTGAGTCCAGGACAGCCAGGGCTATACTGAGAAACCCTGTCTCACCACCCCCCACCCCAAAAAAGGCCTCAGGCCTGAGAGGTGACTCAGTGGTTATGAGCATGTACTGCTCTTCCAGAACACCAAGTTCAGTTCCCACCACCCATGTCAAGCAACTTAAAACTGCCTGTAACTGCAGCTCTCAGGGATCCAACTTCCTCTTCTGGCTTCACAGGACAGAAGTATGCCACCCATGTCTACACGTAGGCATAATCCTCCTCCATATACACATAATTTTTAGAAGAAAATAAATCTTAAAAGAGGTAAAAGGTGGGTGGTGGTGGCTGCAGCGGCAGCACATGCCTTTAATCCCAGCACTCAGGAGGCCAGAAGCAGGTAGATGTCTGAGTTCCAGGACAGGCAGGGCTACACAGAGAAATGCTGTCTCAAAAACCCAAAGAGGTATTGGTGGGTGGCACAGAAGAAGGTGGGAGAGAAGGCCTAACACCTAATAGGAGGCCCTTGAGTCGCGGGAGCATGCCCTGGGAAGGGAGTTGGGGAACTGTGGTCTCTGGCTTCCTATTTGAAAATAGGATCCTTATTCCTAAACATGCTCCTACCACTGCTGCTAGCCATGAGGTGACACAACCAGCGGGGAAGGGAATAGCCTACAAGGCTACAAGTGCCATTTGGAACTCCTGTCCCGCCCACACTGAGCTAAATACCAGCGAGAAGAGCTTCGCACGTGGACGTGGACAGGTGCTATGGTGACCCTGGTTGTCTTCCATGGGATCTCAGCCCCGTTGCAGATTTTCTGATTTGAAATTTGGGATGATTCCCCTGCTAGCTTTTCAGCAGGCAGGAAAAAAAAAAGTGATCAGAGTGAGGTAAGAATGAAACTCAGCTCAGCCTGATTTTTATTGTAACTGATACTGGACCAGGACTTCTAGAGTCCTGCCCAGATCACTTTTCTTTTTTTTCTTTTTCTTTTCTTTTTTTGAGTCAGGGTTTCTCTGTGTAGCCCTGGCTGTCCTTGAACTCACTCTATAGACCAGGCTGGACTTGAACTCACAGAGATCCACCTGCCTCTGCCTCCTGAGTGCTGGGATTAAAGGAGTGCACCACCACGCCCGGCCATTAAGGTTTCTCAAACTGCCATGTGGGTGCTGGGATTTGAACCTCGGTCCTTTGGAAGAGCAGCCAGTCCTCTTAACTGCTGAGCCATCTCGCCAGCCCCAGATCATTTTTCTTTAGCCATATTTAAGCACAGCACAATTTTGTAAAAAAGTATTCAGATAACAACTCAATCTCAATTGCACAACAATTTAAGACGTGCTTACATTGAGATTCTTTACAAAGCACATCTGGCTTCTATCACAAGAATGGGTACTGTTGACTCAAAGATAGTGCCCAAGATCTAGGGTCCAGGGACCTTGACTGAGGTAAACATAATGCCTGAAGGTGTCAGGGTCGTCCTGGCCCTAAGATAACAGAAGTCACTTAGGCTGTGGTAAACCACAAGTACCATCACTCATAAGAATGGGGCTTATGGCCTAAAAACAATGCTCAAGATTTAGGGAAAGGGGCTGGAGTAAGTAAAAACATAAATTTTGGGAGATACGGACAGAGCCTGTCTCATCAGACAGTAAAGGATCAGCAGGTTGTGAAACTACATCCTCATATTCCAGGAAGAGCAGCCACGCACCTCATCCCATTGAAGAGGTAATGCTTAACTTTCCTTGCTTCTCTAGTGTTTATCTGTGTGTACAAGGCCTTTTTTTGCTCTCTACAGAAAGTCATATTTACGCTGTTAGCTTTCAAGTCCCCCCATTCTCAAGGAACCCTTTTCTGTGGAAGGTACCTGTTCTTGGGGAAGAGCAAGCAACATAGTCAGGGCTAAGGACACTGGCAGCATCTTCGCATTCAGCCGCAGGAGTCCTGAAAACACTGCCAGATGTGCAGGAGCCTCGGGGCCAGCAGCTGTACTGAGTGCCTCTTTCTGGCAGACATTGTCTCAGATTATGGTTATCATTCCACCCCTCAAGGGACAGGGAGGAGTGCCACCGCAGACTGGCCCTGTGGAGCTGAGGTGCAGAGGAAGAGGAGCCCTGTGCACAGGCTGCCTGCCAGCAGTGCCAGCTGGCCTTGATAGTCTGCTTCTAGACCACTGACATGGCTCAGTGAGTAAAGACCCTCGTCACACAGACCTGGCAACCTGAGTTCGGTTCTTGAAACACTTAAAAGTGACAGAAGTGACCCCGCTGAGTTGTCCTCTGACCTTCACATGCACACCCACACACCAAGCACATGAACACTGCAGACACACACACACATACTAGAAAAGTTCATTTCTGTACTTTTGGCTAAAGCAAAGCTGTGAGAAACAAACTTAAAATTATGTACAATTAAAATTTCTATAGAAAAAAAAACTTGTTTGGTAGAATACTATACCACAGGAATATGTTTCCTCTAAGAAAGCTCAGTGAACAGATTTCTATTCCATTTTAAAGAAATGGTTTATTTGCCAGGCAGTGGTGGCTCACACCTTTAATCCCAGCACTCAGGAAGCGGAGGCAGGCAGACCTCTGAGTTGGAGGCCAGCCTGGTCTACAGAGTGAATTCCAGGACAGCCAAGGCTACACAGAGAAATCTCAGAAGAAAATTACTAATTTTAATTTTATGTGCATTGGTGTTTTGCCTGCATGTATATGAGGGTGTCAAGATCTCCTGGAACTGGAGTTACAGACAGCTGTGAGCTGCCATTGTGGGTGCTGAGAACAGAACTCAGGTCCTCTGGAAGAGCATCCAGCGCTTTTAACTGCTGAGCTGTCTCTCCAGCCCGCTATTTCATTTCTTCTATTGTTTTCAAGGCTAGATATAGCAGGAATTCTAGTAGAATCATTGTATCTAGGGTAAAGATTAGAACCCAGCAACCACATGGTGGCTCATAACCATCTATAATGAGATCTGGTGTCCTCTTTTAGCCTGTAGGCGCATACATGCAGGCCAAATACTGCATATGTAATCAATAAAAATTTTTAAAAAGAATGAAATAGTTGTTTTCCACTGTATCCAGGGCAAACGTCAGAATGAACAGTTGTTCTCTAGAAGTACTCTGACCTTGAAGAAATCACTGAGGGAAACTGACTGTTTTCTGTTATCTAGAGAGTTGTTTTTCTGAAGGAGCTTTACAGCCTTTACAAGACTTTGGTCACAAGACAGTCCTGGCACACCTTGAGTGTCTTGCATTATTGAATGCTGCAAACAGTGCACAGTGAGGACTAAAGTTGCAGGGGTATGATATTTTCCTTCAGGAGACATAGATTAGATTAGGGGCTTTGGTATGAGGAACTTGTTTTAAGCCAAAAAACAAAAACAAAGCCCTTTTGTGTAAGAATCAATAAATATGCTTTTGCGAGGCTCTTCCACGTTCAGTCCAGAGGCTGATTTTTCCTGCTGCCCACAAGGCCTTCATTCACCCTTGAGTGACCCTCTTCAGTTGCCCGAGAGACTCAACACTGACATCTGGGGGCTGCTGCTGTGGCTCTCCAGGTCACCTAGTGACCACAGGTGCACACAGTATGGGAGTCACCTTAGCACAGAATGAGGAACAGGTAGAAAGGACAGTGAGAGGACAGGCACATCCTCCCCAAAAGAAAGCAGGCCAGAGATGGCAGGATCTTCAGAAGTGACCATTTCGAGGCTCTAGAAAAGACTGAACATCTGACAGAAGCATGAGTGTATGGATGCTGGACAAACCATGGCAGGTGCAGAGGGGGGTGGATGGAGAAGGGAGAGAAATGATCTGAGGCAGACTTTAAAAAGAAAGTGGAGGAGACAGGGTGAAAAGGGGGTACCCCTGCTCCTAGGGAGGCTGAAGGAGAGACAAACCCACTGGTAGGCTGCAGAGCAGGAGGGTCCTCATGGTGGCAGGGGTGGAGCGCGTTTACTGAATGTTGCCTCCATCCTATAAATGCCTCATGGATGGTCTTCCATCTCTTGCCAAACAGTATTGGTCACAGCAAGGCCTCAAGAGGCACAAGACAGGGCTTGGGTGCAGATGGGGACCATGAGATTCCAGGCTGAGCTCCAGACTCAAGGGACTGAAGGGCTGCCTTTTACTCCCTCAGGCTGTGTAGTGTGTTGTAGGCCTCTGGCTCTAGTTCACCCTCATGTAAACTTGCTGACCCCAGATCAGGACTCCACAGTAAGCACCTTATTCAGGAACACTGGGGCACCCAGGGCTTTCAGTGGTGGTGTGGTACATATACAGTGTACATACACGTGTCTGCAAGAATATTTACCATGGTACTGCCCCCACCACAGGAGATCCCCTTTTCTTGCACTGGTTCACTTTGCTATACCCTGAATACACATTCTAGTTTTTAAACTACATTATTTACTATTTATTTGGCTGGTGGGCAGTGAGTATACTCCTGGAGGTCAGAGAGCAGTTTGAGGAATTGGTTCTCTCCAACCACGTGGGACCAGGGACTGAACTTAGGCCATCAGGTTTGGCAGCAAGTGCCTTTATACTTGCTGAGCCATCCTGTCTACCCTAGACATTGTTTTTTTTAAAGAAAAACAACCAGTAAGAAGAAAAACAAAAACAAAATTAACGTGCCATAAGCCTTAGACTACCCAGAAAAAGGAGGCCTGAATAGGAGCAAGATGAAGGTTATGGTTTTAAAGCTGGAGGCCCAGTCCTACGAGGCATGTTGTTAGGGCCTACGCTCAGCGTTTGCAGGGGCACAGGTGGCCGCACCCAGCACTTCTCCGGAGTTCATTTCGGAGCAAACTCAACCATGAAAGTCAACAGAGGAGAGCCATCCACAGGTTCACAGCTCAGAAGCACCTAACCCAAGACTGCAGGAAGGGGGATTCTCACAGCCATGAGGAAAGCAGCCCTGGGGTCTTCAAAGGCGACTCAGCAGGGCCACAGAAGCAGCCTCCTGGCAGGCACACTTCAGAGCTGGGTGAGGACTGCTTACTTGCTTATAAAAGGGCCCCCACTCTGCCCTGCTCTTTAGGTGGGGTGACAGAGACGCAGCAAGGTAAGAGGACCAGAGTCCCAGTGGGGTCATGCTTGCTGCCTTGCGTCTGACACTGCTGCTCTGCTGGCTGGTTGCACCCCAGCTCACTGGGCCCGAGAGGCTCTTTCACAGCCGGGACCGTTCGGACCTGGAACCATCTCCCCTGAAGCAGGCCAAGCCTATTACTGACCTCCATGCTGCTCAGGTAAGAAGAGACCCACAGGGCAGCAGCATCTGCGTGCACGCGCAGTATACACTGCACACACATGTGCACATGAAGAGACCAGAGCGTAACATGGAAGGATAGCTGTGCAGAGGTAGAGGCCTGTGTAGCCTGGTGTCATTTTTGTGGATCTGGGAATGAAACCTGGGGCCTTTAGTAATGCTGGGCAAGCACCTCTGCCTCTAGGCTGCGACGAGTTCCATCTGATGTTAACTCTAGAAGCATCAGTGTCGAGGTGGAATCAACCCTGAAGAGAGCAGCTTTAAATGTCAGAGGAAAGAGGGTTGGAGTAAGAGTATTTGAGCAGATAGCCCCTGCAGTCTGGTAGTTTCCAGACATCCCAAGCAAATAGATATCAAGATTTCCCCCTAAACCCCTGGCTCCAGGATGCCTCCAGAATGGAGGTGAGATGGGATGATGGGCCAAACTGGCCTTGGAAGCCAAGAGGCACCCCTGCAGCTCCTGCCTTCCCTGCCCCTGCATGCTTGAAGCCCACCAGGCTCTCAGAATGAATCTTGCCCAGTCCCTGGGAGTCGGAGTTCCACTTTCCTGAGCAGGCCTTCCTCTCAGCTCCTCAGCCCAGTGTGCATCTACCTCTGGCATGGCCACTTCCCAGTCCCACCACCTGGCTGGCTTAAAATGCTATTCCACAGCCCACGTGGCACTCATGACTTCATTCTGGTAGGCCACGGGTGATATCCTTCACCTCTAGCTTCACTCTATACATCTCCTGCCTCTCCCTACTCGCCACAGCAGGGGGAAGAGAGGCCCAGCAAGAGGCAACACTATGAATTTAGGGCTTCTCTTTCCCACAGAGATTCCTATTGAAATATGGCTGGTCAGAGGTGCGTAGCCCAAAGGAGTCAGCAGGGGTCCCTATGCGCTCCACCTTGGCTCAAGCTGTGCGTAGATTCCAGAAGGCGAACAGACTGCCGGTCAGCGGGAAACTAGACTCACTCACTCTGGCAGCTATGAACAAGCCACGCTGTGGCATCCCTGACACACAGCTGCCACCTCAGGCTGCCCTGCAAACCCCACCAGCCCTACCAACCCCTCTAGGTCTCCAGCCCAGGGCCCGACAAAAGCGTTTTCTTCAAATGCTGCTGCCCAAGCCAGGTGGGCACCATGAGGATGCTTCAGACACTGGGGCCAGCAGGGCCTTCTCCAAGAAGACACTGACTTGGAGGCTGGTGGGGGAAGCCTACAGCAGCCAACTCTCTGGGGATGAGCAGAGATACATCTTTAGACTGGCCTTCAGGATGTGGAGTGAGGTGACACCGCTGGACTTCCGGGAGGACCTCATTGCCCCTGGCACCATGGTGGACATAAAGCTGGGTTTTGGGAGAGGTAAGAGAGGTGCAAACTTGGGATCCCTTCCTGCCTACTCTGCAGGCAGCCTCTGATTCTTCCACTGAGGCCCCATGCCCAGTATCATGCTTAGGGCAACCTGGGCCAACCACAGCTTGATTGCTTTGTCACCTAGAGGGGTGTGGTTCCAACTCCTACTTGCTGGGCTTCTTCAGAGCTGATAACTAAGGGAGTGGAGTGGCTCTACTCTCTAGATTCTAAGGTCTTAGCTGTTAGGGTTCGCTTGCCTGGAGCACATACCCAGTTCATCACCCACCCTTCTGGTCACAAGGAGAAGCAGCAGGTACAGCCTACCGACCTGTAAGAAGACACATAAACCCACTACTACCTTCTTGTGGCAGACTGGACAAATAACCTGACTTCCACAGCCTATCTGTGAATAGAGGTGGCCCCATCCACCTTGCTGCTCTCACTGGGTTAATTTCCTAATTCTAGGGTACACAAGACAGTTTGTTATAAAAATATATCTATACTTTGTTATAGATGTAAGAGATGGTGACCTCGAGGTCTTCTCCATCATAGGGACCTAGCTTCAATGCTGTCTTCTCCATCAGCACTGGTGTCACACCTCTTACACACACCCACACACACACACACACACACACACACACACAGAGAGAGAGAGAGAGAGAGAGAGAGAGAGAGAGAGCACAGTATCCAGATGTCTCCAGTCTTTTTTGTTTTCAAGATGGGGTTTTTCTGTATAGCTCTGGCTGTGCTGTAGACCAGTAGACCAGGCTGGCCCAAAACTAAACAGATCTTCCTGGCTTCTGCCTCCTGAGTGCTGGAAATAAAGGCATGTGACAATGTGCCCCACTTATTTCTAGTCTTTATAGTCACACAGTTCAGACACCAGGCAGCTTGGTCCGCTTCCATGGAGCAGCTTAAACAAGAGCCTGCTGCTGCACAAGCTCCCGGAAGCTGCGGTGCTGTCAAAGTCTGTGCTTTCAGAGAGGGACTCAAGATGGGCACCTTCATTCACTGCTACCCACCTATCTCTCCACATCAGGCCGGCACCTGGGCTGTCCAAGGGTGTTTGATGGGAGTGGACAGGAGTTCGCACATGCCTGGCGCCTGGGTGAGATCCACTTTGATGATGATGAGCATTTCACCCCTCTCTCCAGTGACAAGGGCATCAGCCTTCTCAAAGTAAGAGGCTCTAGCTGCTTGGTTGGGAATGCAGAGCACACCAGCACAAGTTCAGAAGCACGGCTTTTCCTTGGTGTGTGCATATCCTTCCAGAAAGTTTAGCAAGTCTCTGGTAGCGGCTCCCCAGTTGTCCCCATTTATCTCCCGAACAAGCACAACTCTGCACAGGGCACAGGCCAGGCCTCTATAATTTAGTGACTGGTTCAAGCGGCATCAAAGATTCAGGTTTGTGTCCCCCTTCTAGGTAGCTGTCCATGAAATTGGCCATGTCCTTGGACTGCCTCACACCTACAGGGTGGGATCCATAATGCAACCAAACTACATTCCCCAGGAGCCTGCGTTTGAGTTGGATTGGTCCGACAGGAAAGCAATTCAAAGACTATATGGTAAGCCAGGTCTAGGGCAGACCCTGCCCAGAGTGTACTGAGGAGGCTCAAGCCGGCCCACTCTGCTAGATGCTCATTAGGAGGCTGGTCCCCAAACGGCACAGGAGGCATGGCTGAAGAGCTGCCCTCAGATTCCATCTGCAGGCTCTTAAAGTGTTCACATATGGCCACAAGTGAAGAGCACCAATCCTTTTTGTGCCTTCTTACACACTGGTGAGGACAGAGGACATCAGGCTTTTAGAACGCAGGGCTCCCCATATCTTGGTATCACGGAGCTGTCTGAATGCAGAGCCACTGTGAGAAGCCATGATTCCAGACATCAGCCTCGCCAAAGACTTTCAGTTGTCATGCCAGGCACCTATGACTATGTAATACAAACGGCAGGACAGAGCGATGGCTCGGCAATTAAGAATGCCTTCCAAGAGTGCTAGTTCCCACAGCCACATCTGGTGGCTCATAATCATCTGTAATTTCAGCTCCAAGGGATCTAACACCTCTGGCCCTTGTGGGCACCCACACACAAACATATAAAAACTTTAAGTCTTAGAAAAAGAAAGGAAGGAAGATTGGTTATAGCACAGACACCAAAGACAGGGAAAGGAAGCACTTCCACTCATAGGCCCTCACTTCCCATCCCAGTTCTATTCTCATGTGCTCCCACTCTTGACATCTGAAGCCTGTTTCTGCCACATGTGGAAACATGGCTGTTTGTGTGTACCTAGAACCAAACAGCTTTCCTCTCATGAAATCAGATGGACCATCAAGAAGCATGGGTCACAGAAGTACATCTAGACTGGGTCTGGGAACCCTGTGAGCAGCATCCTAAAATTCAGCCTACTCCTTGCTCAGTCTTCTAGGATACTTTGCTTTAAGGCATTCCAACAGTAAGTGCTAGCCATGTAGTAACTCCATTCCAGACAATTATGAATGAGGGTGTTTGTAGTGGAAGTAGCTGGAATTTTTCTCTCTACAGGTTCATGTGAGGGATCGTTTGATACAGTGTTTGACTGGATTCGAAAGGAGAGGAACCAATACGGTGAGGTGAGGGTGAGGTTCAACACCTACTTCTTCCGCAACAGCTGGTACTGGCTCTATGAAAACCGCAACAACAGGACTCGCTACGGGGACCCCCTCCAAATCCTTACTGGCTGGCGTGGAATCCCCATGCAAAGTATAGATGCCTTCGTCCATGTCTGGTCATGGGGAAAAGACAAGCGGTATTTTTTTAAAGGTAACAATGCTTCAAGCATGGCTCCATTTCTCTTATTGAACTTGTACTCAAGATATTTCCAGCACTTAATAAGGAATCCATTGTAATGTGCTTGTAACACCTGGCTTTTCTGTTTGATTAGGCAGACTGCAGGCTCAGGGTGGTTGTATCCTCTGGTCTTAGGAAGGCTAGTCACCAAATGAGTAAATTTTGTTAGGTGCCTCTAACATGGAAGAGAATAGTCAGTAGGCTAAGACTCAAGATACTCCATGACGTCTGTGGGCTTTCACGGCAGCCGGCTAGCATTCTAACACAGCAGTGATGGGCAGGGAAATGTTACTGGGATCAAACTAAGAAGTCATGCTAGGCCTGAGTAAATGGTTGAGAAAGCTCTGCTTTCTCTGGAATCATAGCAGAGGACCATGCAGGGCTGACTTAGGACCTATTGGCAGCTGCCCTTTAGAATGACATGAAGCAAAGTGGCATGCCAGGTTCTCCTAGGACAGGGTGAAGTCTCACTTGGGGGAGTTTAGGAGTCCTGGGATGTATGTATCTCTGGCCCATACCATATTTCTTGTGGTCTGCTAAACCACGCTGACAGTTTTGGGTTGGCTCTCAGGAAACCAATACTGGAGATATGACAGTGAAAATGACCAGGCATACATGGAAGATGAACAAGGAAGGAGCTACCCCAAATTGATTTCAGAAGGCTTCCCTGGCATCCCTAGCCCCCTGGACACAGCCTTTTATGAGCGGAGGCAGCAGTTAATTTACTTCTTCAAGGAGTCTCTAGTGAGTATCACTGCATCTCCAACTTCTTAGTTAAAAGATATTTTCATCACTTCAGATCTATGAAACAATGGCAGATCATCAGATGGAAACATAATTTAGAACTTCATGTCTACAGAATTCAGTGTAAAGTCAGAATGAATTAAGAATCAACAATCCTGGGCTGGAGAGATGGCTCAGTGATTAAGACACTGGTTGTTCTTCCGAAGGACCTGAGTTCAAATCCCAGCACCCACATGGCAGTTCACAGCTGTCTGCAATTGCTGGGCGTGGTGGCACATGCCTTTAATCCCAGCACTAGGGAGGCAGAGGCAGGTGGATCTATGTGAGTTCAAGGCTCTTCTGGTCTACAAAGTGAGTCCAGAACAGCCACGTATACACAGAGAAACATCTCAAAAAAACAAAAACAAAAACAAAAAAAGAGTCAACAATCCTCAGAAAAGTGTCTGTCTGCTTTACTTTGTAGGTATTTGCATTTGATGTCAACCAAAACCAAGTACTTAATTCTTATCCAAAGATGATGAGCCAAGTGTTCCCAGCAGTAATGCCTCAAAACCATCCGTTCAGAAGCATCGACTCAGCTTATTACTCCTATGCACACAGCTCTGTCTTCTTTTTCAAAGGCAACTCATACTGGAAAGTAGTTAGTGACAAAGACAAACAACAGGACTCCTGGCTTCCTCTGAATGGCTTATTTCCAAAGAAATCTATTTCAGAGAAGTGGTTTGATGTTTGTGATGTTCATACCTCTACACTGAACATGTAATGAGAACAGGAAAATCAAGACAAGGCCTTAGGAATAGCATTAAGAGAAAACGTCAGCCTTCTTTACAAAGAAAACAAACCAGATTCTTAGTAGCTAAAGTAAATATGGCTTCCTAGGTTAAACCGAAGAAAGCATTACCTGAACTTTAAAACTAGATTTAAGGATCAGTTGCTTGAGGAGAAAGTATCTTTTAGAAACATCAAATAGCTTATCCTAAGGAATTCCCATCTTTTCTTTTGACTCCACATGACCTCTGCCATCACAGTAGCAATGGTGCCACCAGGGATGCTACCATTGTGTGGCACAGAAACGCATTTCATGGCACTTAAACGGAGTTCTGGTCTAGCACAGGGCACAGACTTGAAATTAACTACACTGAAAAATGCATGTCATAATGACATGTTTAACATCTGACACAAACCAAAGGTCCCCAATGCATCTGTCTGGATGATAGAACAGATAGGCCTACAGTGTTCCCAGCATCCCAACACTATCTCTGTGCTCTGTGGTGGTCACTCCCTGCTGCTGAATGCACCTTGTTTGTGCACAGGGCCTCACCCCAACTGGTTCTGCAGATCATGGTCTTTCTGACTCACTGTAATTTGTCTTCTCTCCTGGCAAAGCAGTGAACACTTCCCTGTTTATGTTTTGTAGGCCAGGCCACAACAGGGCTGTGGAAGCGAGCTGGGTAACTGCAGTTTTCCTAATCTAGATAGGCACTAACCCTTTAATTTCCGCACAATATGGCTTATGAATTCTTTTTTGTTTTTTTCAAGATAGGGTTTCCTGGTTGTCCTGGAACTCACTCTCTAGACAAGGTTGGCCTCAAACTCAGATCCACCTGCCTTTGCTGCCCAAGTGTTGGGATTAAAGGAATGTGCCACCAACACTGGATGGCTTATGAAATCTTTTGTTTGTTTGTTTTGGGTTTTTGTTGTTGTTTTGTTTTTTTTGTTTTGTTTTGTTTTTTTGTTTTTTTTTTTTTTCGAGACAGGGTTTCTCTGTGTAGCCCTGGCTGTCCTGGACTCAATTTGTAGACCAGGCTGGCCTCGAACTCGCAAAGATCCGCCTGCCTCTGCCTCCCAAGTGCTGGGATTAAAGGCATGCGCCACCACTGCCCGGTGTTGTTTTGTTTTTTTGAGACAGGATTTCTTTGTGTTATAGCCCTGGCTGTCCTGGACTTGCTTTGTAGACCAGGCTGACCTAGAACTCAAGAGATCCACCTGCCTCTGCCTCCCAAGTGCTGGGATGAAAGGCATAAGCCACCACACCCTGCACTTATGAATTCTAAACACAAAAGCCACGCCATATATGATGATGATATCTGGACAATGGAATTAACTGAGAAGGATTCAGAAACAACAACAATAATAACAAACTGAAAAAGGCACAGAAACCTCTGAGGCAAGGCCACAGAGTCTTCTAAAGGAACAGCTAGAACACATATACTTCAGGAAGCTTTAATTTAAACCAACATAAATAATTACAACACATTTGAGAAAGAACTTTGTTTCCCCTGCAGAAAATTTCATTTATTGCTATGACAAGGGGAAAAGCCAGAATTTTTACTTCCTTTTTTAAAAAACCACTTCCCTCCTAACTAAAAGCTTTTCAAATAAGGAGAGGGGCTAGGAGACAAGCAGTCTTAACACCCCAGATCGTTTCTAGGGAAGCAAGGAAATCCTGTTGAGTTCACCTGCTCCAGAGGTGCTATGCTCAGTGGAAGCAGCCAAGGCCCTGCAGTGGAGGATGGAGTGTTACTGTGTGCACACTCACAGCAGGAGGAAAGGAACACAGTTGTCCTGAAATGGGACTGATGAGTTGGTTCAAAAGCTTTACAATTTCACCAAAACTTTAAGGGTTTCAAGGGTTAATTCTTGTAAACATATTTGAATTTGCTCCAAGGACAATGGAAACCAAACAAGGAACTAGACAAATGGCTAGAGAACATGCCTTGCTGCAACAGAGGCCTGCTCAAATGACAGAAAGCCACAGATGCAAGTGGGGCTGCTATAGGAGGGGATGCACGATGGCTGGACACCAGAGTGTCCCCAAGCAGAAGAGATGCCTGATGTAAGTGCTGGACATTTCCTTCAAACTATTAGTTACAACCCCACATGCAGAAGGCTTTGGTAACAGCAGAGTGTATATACACCCATGCAGGTGGATAGGATCCCGAGCAACACAGCAAGCACAGCAGAATGTTCTAGGAGCACGGATGGGTGGGAGACCTTTGCCTTCAACATTAAGATCTAGGTACTTCATAAAGTTTTGCTAATCATAAGCAGATCAAATTACAGCAGTGTGAAGAATGCAAGTGGGAAATACCAAGGTATTTTAAATAAATAGCTTATTTATTCAAAATAATTCTCTTACCTTATTCACAGTTTCAAGTTTAAAATGAAAAAGTGATAGTACCTATTCTTTATCCATGTCACATAAAGTTAAAGAAAAGTGAGTCCTTTCAGAACATGCACTGAATTAGAGACCCGCACAAGTATCAATCAGTCTTCAAAACCCCCGCCCCACAGCTTGGAAAGGATACACTTTTGTGCGATTTAGAGGGACACATTGACGTGCAGAGTATTTCTACAAGCCATTTGAACCTGTCAAATCACTTGGGTAAAAGTTCTCTTGAGCAAAGTAACATTTCATCCAAAATAATCTCATCTCATACCCAGGTGTCTCTTAATATACTTCAAGAATATTTGTAAGTATAATCTCATCACAAGAGGTCTGTTATCACTAAGGGACCCCGTACTTCTCTAGGACATACATTCAGGAAGCTTTTGGTTCCATTTTGGTTTTCCACCTTCACAGGAAGACGCCAAAGCACCCCACATCCTCTGTCTGCTGTGGGAAGCGAGTTTCCACTGAGGACCTCTTTAAATGGCATTCCCTCATATTTAATAAGACTCAGCACCGAGTGGACAGAACAGCTCCAGGTTTGGAAGGCACTGACAGACAGTCCTCTGGTACAACTTCACGTCAGGGCACAGCACCACCACTCGACCCACTGCTCCCAGATGCAAGCTGCTCCAGCAAACAGATGATGACTTCAGTTCTCTCCAGCAGAGTGGAGTTTCTGTTGGCAGTTGCTCTCAAAAGCTGGGAGTAAATCTGCTTGTTGGATTGGAGGACTGTATCTTCTTCAGTGTTACTGCTCAGGTTAAACACAGACAGATGAAGGGAATAGAGGGAGGGCCGGAAACAGCAGACACTTCTAGAGCAGTCGCACTCATCTACGGCTGCTTAGAGAACCAAAGAAAGACTATTGCCTTAGCGGCAGAGACCTGGGGGAAGGCACAGTGAGCAGCCGCAGACAGAGGAGAGTCAAAGACTGCATGTTCCCGAGAAAGCGGACTGGGAGTCGGGGCTGATAAGGGCTTGGACAGGCTAGGTGGCCATTCCAGCTCGGGAGATGGGGCTGATAAGGGCATGGACAGGCTAGGTGGCCATTCCAGCTCGGGAGTTGGGGCTGATAAGGGCATGGAGAGGCCAGGTGGCCATTCCAGCTTGGGAGTTGGGGCTGATAAGGGCATGGACAGACTAGGTGGCCATTCCTCTACTCAGCAGCCCACATCCCAAATGGCAGCTGAGCTATGGCCTTTACAGACCTCTGGCTCGACTTCTTACAACTTGCACAGATCATGCCCTTTCTTAACCTACTGTCACCCATTGAACTAAAGTTGCTACTTACAGGCTCCACATGTCAACCAGATCTTTTTCCTCCTAAGATAATTAGCTACTTTACCTTAGCTACTATCTTACTCAACTAAATACTTAATGTATGTATCTGTCTTCACAGTGTTATTAATTGCTTCTCTACTACAGAAGAGGGCTCCATGATCCTCAGATTTTTTTTTAGTAGCTTTTCATCTCAAATAATAATAAAGCGTACAAAATGTCAAGAGGCTCCACTCTGGTACAGCAGTGAACGCTAAAGTGGGTGACAAGAACAACTCGATTCTTAATCCAAAGTGGAATGAATTCCCTGCAACTTAATAAACATACTCTGTATTTTGTCCAACAGCATCTACACAGTTGTCATACCATGCAGCACACTCAACAGCCTGAAAACTGAAAATTTTCAGCAAGAAAATTAATCTTAATTTTCTTATATCTCACTGTAATTACTGGGAACCTAAGTTAAGCTATTTCAATTATTAAACCTACTTTCTTATTTTGCCTCAGGCTAAGGGAGAAAAACAGCAGTCAAAATAAAACTACTAAAGTTGTCTGCTAAGCTCACATTCTGATTTTCTTTTCTCTCAAAGAAGATAACTAGTTCTGCTTTTTTCAACAATAAAATTATTGGTTGTTTTCACCTGCTCATGCATGAAATACAACAGAAAGTCACTGACTCAGTAACCCTAGTGATCTGCTTCAAACCTGACAGAGGATCATGTTTCTTTTGTTTACGAAACCTGAAAACACAAACTGGCTCACAGGACATATAGCCTGCATGACAACTTTCTAAGTGGTGGCACACGCCTTTAATCCCAGCACTTGGGAGGCAAAGGCAGGTGAATCTCTGAGTTTGAGCCCAGCCTTATCTACAAAGTGAGTTTTAGGATACAGGGGTGCAGAGAAACCTTGTCTCGAAAAACAAAACAAAAAAGAAGTAAAAATTACTTAGGTTATACATAGGACTACTGTGATAAGATATCATAAGAGTCAAACTATTACCTGTTAGCCAATCACTCAAACCACTCATTTGTGAAAAATCATTGAATTAGCTCACAGGATCCTATACATTATATATATATATATATATATATATATATATATATATATATATATATATATATATATATAACACACACACACACACACACACACACACACACACACACACACACACACACACACACACACACACAAAGCCTTGTGGACACCAGGAAATCTTAAAAACCTACCTGCAGTTAGGTTTTTAGGCAGTAAAAGCCAAGAGTCTCTTCTCCATTGTGTGTTATTTACTCTGCTTTCTGGTTCTTCAAAAAGATGGATACATGCACTAAACTGTAGTGAACATACCAACACACCTTGCCGCATACTTGAGACTTCCTCCAATAAAAACTCTCCTTAGGTGAGAGAAAGTTACTCAGAAGGGTTGAGTTTAAGTCTGAGGTATGCCCCAAACAGCTAAGTCTTGGCTCCCTTGGTCCTTCCTTCCCAAACAGACTGAGAAAGCATGAGAGGAGATGCAGGGTGCAATGTGGTGAATAGTGCCCAGTGTGTGAAGTCAGTCTCTTTGAGGTGTGGTGTGAAGGGATAGGGCAAAGCCAAGGGCATGGCGGATGGTAGGAACCACCTTCCACAGGAACCACCTCACCCTAAATGGAGGGTATAACTTCCCCTCCCCCACCTAACACTCCTGATGGATCCTGAAACTAGGTATACTGAACCCCACACATAGTATATTTTCCCCTACACATAAAACTGAGCTTATAGTAATCACAGCCAAGGATTAGCAAGACTGCCATAGATCTTAGCAGCCCACAGCAAGCATTTGTTTTCCTTCTTTACTGAGAACTTTTATCCCTTTTCATTTAAAGCTGGCATATTCAAACTGTCACCATCACCGTGCTCTTGTGATCTGAAGCAAGACAGAGGCTACATGAATACAGGACATCAGCACTACAATATGCTGATCACTGAGCAAGCTACTAAATGACTAATAGGTAGACTTAACAGTGTGTGGTGTGGATATGCTAGACAAAGGAATGATTTCCATCCTGAGACAGCCTACACTTCATCAGGCTATGTAGGATGGTACACAATATTTATAAGTTGTTTACTTCTGGGATTTTTCCACTTAGTGTTTTGGACTAGGGGTGGAACTCTAACTATAGGCATCTACTATTGTTAGAACTTGGATCCTAAGGTATACAGAAGATTGTCATGGCAGGAAATTCCCCACTGTAGCTCTGCACATGTTATAAAAATGAACTCAACTGATCACCTGGCGAATGAAACTTCTTAGACAGACCAACCAAGCCTCAGCTGTCCTAACAGATGTCCAGTTTTCAATACTTCTGAGCAAATAGTACAGGCAAGAAATAAAAAGCAGCAAGCAGGGTAGAGATGATGGTGAGGGGCTACCTCATGGGGGCTTGAAATGACCACTGTTAATGAGAAGCACTAAGAGAAACCTGGAAACTGTAGTATCAGAGTGCTTAACATCAGCAAGAAGCAATTTGTGAAGTGATGGACTGTGTGGTGTCACGGTTGTGGTAGATGGAAACTTTTAGAATGCTGATTCTATCAAAGCTCAGAACACTGAGTCACACTGTATAAATTAGAACGTAAGACAAAAATTACCTGTACCCCAAGATAAACTGTTAAGACACACTTAACTAGACGCAATGATGTATATGGGTACATTTTCTTTTACTTTTGTTTGTTGTTTTGTTTTATTTTTTGAGATAGTTTCTCTTCGTAGCCCTGGCTGTCCTGGAACTCGCTCTAGACCAGGCTGGCTTTGAACTCACAGAGATCCGCCTGCCTCTGCCTCCCGAGTGCTGGGATTAAAGGCGTGCGCCACCACGCCCAGCCCTGCACCTGTGCTTTTATATCATGCTCCTGATGTAGTACTCGGTATTCAATTCCAAGTTAACGATGCCAGAGAACAGCTCTGGTGAAACACTGCACACATCAGTAGAGGAGCCTGGGATCCCTCTGGCTGTGCACCTGATCACTCTTCTCTCCTCCTTAACACCCCATCTTCAGAAACTAACATTCTACTATATACCTTTTATGGGGGCAATTGACCCTCAGTATCCACATCAGAGCCCTGAGTTCACATCAAAAAACATGTTTATAAGTGTTAATACAAACAACTCAGGGTCTTGGTTCCAGGGCTATGTGTCTCTCCAGTATCATTGTCAACCTAAGCAGTAGGCACATGGGCATGACTCTTACCTAACAAGGATGGTACTTAAAAAATTTTGCATTTTCTATGTGCAATACAAAAAATACAACCTCCCTATTCTTTAAATCAATAAAAAACTCATGTTCTTTCCATAGGTGAGGTGTTAGCAAAGAAGGTTCAATAAATAACCATGTAATTTACCTCATTTTCCTCTTAGATGACGAGAGCAGTCTGATGGATTGAAGCAGAAGGAATGACAGACGAGACTCAAATATACTAAGGAGTTTGATCACTTCTTCTCGGTTAAGGTTAGGTAAAGAATCAGCAGCTGGTGCAGCTTCATCATTCTTACGCTAAAGATAGCACAAAGTTACTTCACCTAAGCTACCCTCCTCCCATGTTTCATACACAGTGATGGCAAAGCAGCCTCTTTAATCCAGCAGACTATGAAATCACAAACAGAAAACAGATCCAAAAGCTCTCTGACAAAGACACAGTAAAGTCCTCACACCTAAGAAGTACTGACATGAAAGAAACAAATCCTGCATGGAAATTTCATGACTTCCCAGCACTGACTGGTTGCTACAGAAGCAACGTGGAAACAGGTACCACCTAGCCAGGAGTCACCAGGGATGGAAAAGTAAGGGGTGGCAGGAGGATAGGGCATTCAGCAAAATGCTGCACTATGATGTGCTTGTTGAAAATGCTCCTGGGCAGTCAGCTGGGACTGAGAGCACAGCCTCCCCTGCTCTTGGAAAGCGAGGGTAAAGACACTTCCACCAGGAAAACAACCTTAAGAGGTTCTGTAACTTGCTAACAGGTCCCTTGGTAACTATGGCTCATTAAAGATCATTCTATATAAAAGATACACATGAATTGAAGTGGATCAGTAATGCATACATAACCGCTGTGCTTTGCTTGAACTATCCAAGGCTGTGATTTGAGGCTCCTGTGCAGTGTGTGGCAGCGAACTAATGAACTTAACGCGTGGACAAGGGAAGACAACTGGACCACTGGGCCCCAGTTTTGTCCGTGTTGCCTCCGGAGAGTACATCAGGTAACTGGTGTAAACTAAAGTTCCCAGGGAGTGGGGTGGGGGAGATGCATGTGTGTTAAACATTCTACAAGGCTGGTTGACTGACTAGAACTTCCATGCTCGTGAACAGCTGGAAAGCTGCAAGTCAAATCATCCTGGGCTATCTTTAGTGCCCTTCAAAGACATTCACTGCCCACCTATCTGGCCTAACATCCATCCTTGTGACAATGAGGTAAATTCTTTTGCAATGTACTGATACAGCCCTAGCTTCTGCCAACCCAAAGTCTAAGGATGCCATCAGATAGCATTTGAGGCCTACCTACGACAGAGATGTGCCGACTTTCTTGTAATTCACCTGTGTGATATTCCCACCAATATATTTATAAAGTATGATTTTCTTGCTTCTATTACTGTATGATTTCAGGAAACTGGTGACACTCATCTGTGTTCCTAGGTCATGGTCAGTCTGGGAACTGGTGGCTGTAGAATTAACTATCTCATTCTCTCCTGGTGATGAGAGCGTGTTTCTGCATCAACACAGGGCTAGCTCTTCCAAGGGTATGCTGTTGCAAAGAAGTTACTTCCTGTTCTGGCCCACTCTGCATGTGGCCTGTTCCCTTTCCATTTCACCATGCTCAGCATGGTTAGAGAACTTTTACCAGGAAATGGTGCCACATTACTTGGATCTGCTAATGTGGACCACAATCATGGGCCAATGAGCTTCTTTGTAACAACTTACTCAGCTACGGTATTCTGTTATAGGACACAGATAGACTAAGACTTTTAAACAATTAGTAAAGTATTTTTATGTAGTGATGTGCATATGCACATGCATTTGCAAGATGTACCATATGCTTGTTACATACATTTATGATTCAGCATACGACAAATAAAGAGTTTTCTCTAATTACCTGGTCACATTCCTCCATAAGCTCCTTCCGAATAAGCTGGAATGCATGCTCAGTTCTCACCATGATATCAAGCGCCCCAGATAATGTTTTTAACTTTCCAACATTGCTATTCTGACCTAAAATAAACACAAATGATCATTCCTAAACTACAAACCTATGTAGCCCTCAATGTTAATATTACTGTCAAGGACTATAAAGGCAGCTTGTGACAATCCTAACAAACCAAAGGCCAACTTATTTATTAATTTTTCTTTTGAAAAAAATACTCAGTCTAGCCAAAGCATTACCCTACAGTAATGCCTTTAACTTATTAAATGTAGTTTTAGTAATGTTCCTTTGCCTCAGCATTTGATTCTACATGGTAAGCACACGATCTCTTTGGAATAGGAGCCAACATCTAAAGTATTAGGTTACAGGGGACCAAACACAGGCTCTTGCCTGTGGTTCAAAAATCACCCACTGTATAGTTGTATGAAGCTAGTTAACTCAACTTAGCCCTTAGTATTAGTTGTGCTACTGGAAGTTATTATACTTCTGTTCAAAGGTAAAGCACGTACTACACTTGTCTAAATCTCTCAGCCACGAGATATTTCTACCTGTTCTTTGTTCACACTCATAGCACACTGCTGTGAATAAAAGATTGATCTCCAAAAAAAGGTCTGGCAATTCTCTGTGGGCCCAAGGCCATCTAAGACCTCAGAATAGTGTGTATGAAAAAAAAGTGTCTGACTACCTGAGGGCTTGTGTCATCCTGGGCACTCTAATAGTGAGATTTCTATGGAGTCCCTGGACTGCAGGGTGATAACTTATCTTCCAGAGAGGCTGGAGGCTAAGTTCAACCATGAACCCAAATTCCAATATACACTCTGGACTCCACTGTGTAGCAAAGTTTCCTGGGTGATGGTCACTGGTCAGTCATATCATTGGTTGGATGAGGTGAGGTCAGTACTGCCTGAAACTACACTGAGAGCACCCTACACAGCACACTTCTCTTCCTTGCCTATTTGATTTGCTGTAAAAACAGTGAGTCCTTTTGGGTCCTTTTGCAAACTGCTAAACCCCACAGACAGTATCAAAGTCCTCAAGCATGAAGCTAGCATGAGTAGTGAAAATGGGCACAGGAATTCCCCTCTTGATGGTTGCCTCCTTCCATTACAGTATAATCTGAAATTTTCAACACAGCCCGCTACCCTGAAAGTTAATGGACAAATAAGATGTCAGTGTAGATGTGGCATCTAGAAGGCAAGCCATTGACTATGTGACTGCCTTTAGAGCAGGAAGCAGACAACAGAGATGTAAGGAAGGCAAGCAAGAGCCCGTGCACTAGGGTGAAGTAAGACAAAGTGCTGGCACCAATGACAGCACTTAGTGACGTTGCTGACACCCACAAGCTGGCTAACTCTCCCCTCCTAAGCATCTCCATTATTTTTCAAAGACATTCATAGTATTAGAATGCTTTGAAACTTTTTATTACATTTATTTATTGTGTGTGGAGGGGCACACATGTGTCATGTGGCACATGTTTGGAGGTCAGATGACCACTTGTGGTTCCCAGGTCATCACATTTGGTAGCAAGTACCTCTACCTGATGAGTCATCTCACTTGTCCTTGAATGTTTTCCAAAGGCAATTAACTACACCAACACAATTCGTGTCTCTAGTTCTCTCTATTCTTTTATAAAAACACATGGTAATCCTGAAGAATTCAAACACGTCAGAAAATTGCAAAATGCAAGTGAAGGTTACGCAGAGCCTAGTCCATCCTATATATCTGCCATGCATACACACTGGCAGAAAATAAAAATAAAATAAAAACCAAATAGAATAGTTTTAGAAATAGTAATGAATCCGTTTGTAAATGGGTCCACAGAGAAATGGTTCTCCTATCCTCTCAGGGTCCCCATGCATAGGTAGTAAACCTGTAGTTTCTTATGCCCCTCTCAAGGCTCCATCTCACACAAACTAAGTCAAACATATCTAAAGTACAAGTTAACGTCCCTAACCAGACTGCCTGGCGCCAGAAACAATTCAGATCTTGTCTCCCTATTTTGGAGTAGATATATAGATTTTACAGGCTGAGCTTCCTTAATTCCAAAATCAGGTATCAGGCATGCTCCAAAATCTAAAGCTTAAAGTTTAAATTTGTACCATAAAGAAATGAAGATGAAATAAAATGAGTTGCTGTACTTCAAACAACAGTCTCCTTACCATACAAGGTATCAAGGCTACCTACCACTGCAGGCAAGGGTGTTACTCCAGGAAGGGAACCCTGGAAGCGCTAGGTAGTCAGAACACTCACTTGATCTCTCCTGTGAAGGTGACACACAGTGAAGCCCTCTCCCTGCCTTCCCCATTTTCTCATCTCTGAGCTCAAGTAGGGATTTCAACAGCATCCATTCCACCCACAATCAACGCTGCCAGGTGTCAGTTCCATATTTAAAGGGAGTGACTGAGGGCCATGGTTCCCATGCTGCTGCTTCTCCACCCCAAGCTTTCATACTGTTTCAATCTTAAATCTCTATTCACTTCAAAAAGTGTATGGAAGACTCCAACTATGGGTAAATTAACAGGAAATGGTCCTGCTTATGTCCAAGAGCCACACACAGCTTGGCCTCCCACTAACATGATGCAGAAAACAGCCACAACACACACATCTGAGAAATCAGACTTACTGGTCATCTGAAATTCTGCAAATGCCACCCTTTCTAACTGCACTCTAAGCAGTTCACAGGGAGCGTCCTTGAGCAGCTGAAAGAGTTTTGTAGCTTTGCAGTAGTGGACATCTGCCAGCACTCGGTGCTGCTTCCTAAGGTGTTCATCACCAACCTATAGACAAAAACAATATAACAATAAAAAACAGTCCAAAGGCTGAGGCTTCACTAAATGCATTCATTTCTACTTCTTATCGTGTTATAAGTTTTAGGTTCATTAAATTAGAATCTCACTTAGTACCTGATACGGAAATAAAATGAAGCAGGAGACTAAGAACCATGAGTTCCCAGTGAGTCAGCTACACAGTGAGTTCTGAGCCAATCTGAATGACATAAAGAGTCCTTGTCTCAAAAAAACTCAGGGGAAAAACATGAGTAATTCAGCCAAAGAAACAAGGGGCTCCATGCATTAGTTTGGATGAATCTTAGAAGCAAGACATTCAATGACAGGCAGTGAGCCATGGGAGAGAAAAGGTAGCATAACTCCTTTCAACCAAGCTTTTAACAAATCAAAACCAAAAATAAAATTCATCCAGTTGTAAAATAGAGAATCAAAACATGGGAGAAGCCCTGGGACAATGTTAACCTGGGAGGAACTGAGGGCAACACATGTGTAGGGAAGCCCAGGGCCCTCCAGAGCACTCCTCCATTCTCTGGCCTCCAGACCAAGCACACTGGGGCTTGCTCCTCGTCCTCTAAACCGTGTCCGCACTCCACTGGTGTTTGCCAGGTGCTTTCACATGCACGTTCCATTTCACAAAGATGGGAGAACTGTATTATAAATTTAATCTTTAATTTTTAGTTACGCGTATGTGTGGAAGACGAGCATATGCATATGTGTGCAGGAGCCTGCAGTGGCCAGAGGCACAGGATCCTCCTAGATTTTGAGTTACAACTGGTTATAAGCTGCCTGATACGGGTGCTAGGAATAGAACTTGAGTTCTCTGAAAGAGCAGCAAGCACTCAACTGCTGATTCTCTCTGTAGCCCTGAGAATAGTTTTTTTGTTTTTTTGGTTTTTGGAGACAGGGTTTCTCTGTATAACAACTCTGGCTGTTCTGGACTCGCTTTCTAGACCAGGCTGGCCTCAAACTCACAGAGATCCACCTGCCTCTGCCTCCCAAGTGGAGAATAGTATTTTAAAATGTACACCAAACTATTACTTTTTAAAAAAGATTTATTTATTTATTATGTATACAATGTTCTGTCTGCATGTATGCCTGCAGGCCAGAGAAGGGCACCAAATCTCAGTCTAGATGGTTATGAGCTACCATGTGGTCGCTGGGAATTGAACTCAGGTCCTCTGGAAGAACAGCTCTTCACCCCTGAGCCATATCTCCAGCCCCCACCAAACTATTATTATACAAAGTCTAACTACATTTTGAAACAAGTGTTAAGTAATATACTCAAGAAAATATATGGTTTCCACACTAAGACCCAACTATTTAGAGCAGAGAAAAGTACATGGACGGAAAGGGATAAGCACTGGCATGCTGAAGCTCTAGAGTAGCTACATTGGCTCACAGGAAGAGTGGGACTTAGAATACACACAGAACTCGAAAAGGGAGAGGTCCACTTTCAAGGAAATGAAGCACGGAACCTAATCTGGGCTGAGCGAGCCCACCTGGTTCCTCAGACAGCTGTGGTACATGGAGGCCAGCCTGTGGTGGATGGTAGCGGCTCGGTACTGACAGAGCGGCTGCCTGGCGGTCGCAGACTCGGTGTCGCAGTGCTTCAGGGACTTCAGCATAGCCTCGCTGACCTCTTTCTCAATCTGCCCTTGCAAACAAAACTTTTATTAGCCTACATTTATTAATACCTAACAAACACCTAACAACTCTACCCTAACTCTTTTGAAAGGATACCAGGCTGTGAGTCCTTTTCTGGGCCACGTGGTCAGCCTCTGTCTGCAGGCACACCTCAAATAGTCATTAGCAGTCTGGCTCTGACACAGCGACTGCTGTCCTTCCTACTACAGCTCACATTTGAGGCTCTTTCCTCAGGTCAAGGCCTAGCATCACTCACTAGCCAGCCTGCTGCAACCACTCAGCTTGGGGCCAATTTCAATCAGCCAAGACTGTCACTTCCTTGCCAGGCTTTGAGGCCTTTCTGGGGCTAATTCACTACACCCTCATGCCACGCCCCTCCCTTGGGCACTTTCTCCATATCTCTCAGAGCCCAGGCTTTGCAGCCATGCCCCTTAACAAAGCTCTGCTGTGTGTCTATCAGAGCCACCAAGAGGCAGCATCCAAAAGCCCTTTCTCTCAGTTTCCCGGGCATTACCAATTACATCTGTTTGTCCAGGACCATACACTGCCATGTGCCAGGCCAATCTGCATTCAGAAACCCTTACTAATTCACTACAGTCCATATATTTCAATAGGGGAGGGGAAATTAGATTATAATCTTTTAAGAATTTTCACATTAATACTGCTTACTAAAGAAAAATGACTGCTGTGCAATATTAAATAAAGGAATAAGTAGTGTTGACTTCAATTTAAAACCTAGAAAATCTTATCACCTGCTCCTGAGCTTTTCTGGACAATGGAGCATAATCTTGCTGTAGAGTTGCCATGGTAAAGTATGTAGTGGACAATTCCCAGTTCACAGAGTCCCAAACAACTGGGTGCATGTCTCTCGTTCCCAATGACCTCAGAGCTTTCAAATAGTAATCGACAGCCTGTGAAAAGGGAAACTGTGAATTTAGGACTCTGTTAAACATGTGCAAAGAGCACACTGAAATGAAGCATGCTTCAGACCACTTGGATATCAACTGAATCTGGCAGAACTAACAAAAGGATAGTATCACCAAGAATGGAGAAAAGAGAATCATAGTACTTTAGTAAAGAGATGTCTTTAAGCAGACAGAATGCCACTCCAGGGACTGTCCTTGGTGATGCTTTCTGACCCAGACTGAGGCAGGAGGATGTACTTTGTTGGGTTTTTTTTTTTCTCTGAAGGAAAATTACTTTGCATAACTAGTAAACTACAAATAATTATTTTACTGTAAAAATTAATTCTCTCGCCCTCATCTTCAAATATCTGGCCATAGAATTCTCAATAGTTACATATAGCACCACCACCACCAATACTTGCTACATTTCAGGTTAAGTATTTATTAACTGCTGTGATAAACATAGGTTTTTTTGTTTGTTTGTTTTTTAAGATTTATTTTTATTTATTATGTATACAGTGTTCTGTCTGCATGTATGCCTTCAGGTCTGAGGAGGGCACCAGACCTCATTACAGATGGTTATGAGCCACCATGTGGTTGCTGGGAATTGAACTCAGGATCTCTGGAAGAGCAGCCAGTGTTCATAACCTCTGAGCTATCTCTCCAGCCCGATAAAGTCACTTCTATTTTAAAATGTACTATACCAGGTATATTTTTCATGAGCACTTAAAGTTTCAAAACAGCTAATAATTTGAGTGCTCAGGTTTTTTTATAAAATGCTTGTTTTTATTTACTGTGTGTACACGCATGGAGTAAAGTCAAAGACAACTTGTAGGAGTTAGTTTTCCCTCTGGCCATGTGAACTCTGGGGACTGAGCTCAGGTAGGAGTTAGTTTTCCCTCTGGTCCTGTGAACTCTGGGGACTGAGCTCGGGTCATCAGGTCTGCTGTCAATGCCTCACCTCCTGGGCCACACAGGCTCATTTTTTTGGTTCTCTCTCCAACACTAGAGATAATGTGGCAATTTGGTAAATAAAGTCAATCCCTGTCTCTGCTAGGTAGCTTACAATCCTCCTGCCTCAGTGTTCTAAGTGCTGGGGTTACATGAATGCAGCAAGCAGCTTAGGCTGAGGCTGATTTTTACTTGTGTGTCTGTCTCTGCTACATGTATGTGGGTACAAGCAGAGGCAAGGAGGGAGCATTGGGTCATCTGAAGTGGAGCTGTGGGCACTTGTGAGCTGCCCAACATGGGACCTAAACTGGTCCTCTGAAAGAGTACCATGCATTTTAATTGCTGAGGCATCTCTTCAGGGGCAGGTTCAATTATTAAATGTAATATAAATTTTAATTTTTAAATAAAAAAACATATTGAGCATGTACTTCAAATGGTTATTTGTCCTTTTGCATATTCAAGTTTCTTAACCTTTCTTCATACCTTAAGGGTGCACTCACCTCTGACCTTATCTGACATTTGTGCTAGATCACTTCTGCTAGACTGACCTGCTTCCACGTTTACTCTCTGATGTATATTTATTTCTATCTTCCACACTGGGTGGGGCACAGAGCCTTCCACCTGCATCTTCTGGTTTTTTCCCAGTTTCACTTTATGCCAATCTTTAGTACACTAAACTCCAGTTGGATCAGCATTTACTTGAGCATCTTTCCTCCCACAGGGTCCATATGCCATCCTCAGCACTAACATCTTACTGTTCCTATGACCTGTGTACTCTTTTGCCATCACAATGCTGTAATCGTTGTTAGTTTTATTTAGTGAAGCACTCCAAGTTTAGATGGATGACAGTGAGTAGATGAGGCCTGACGGAAGAGAACCACCTCACCTTGCTGTAATACAAGCCCTCTTCTGGAGAGAATTCCCGTTTGAACTCCTCCTCCACACCACAGTGGGCCTGTGCACAGACCCGCATGAGTCTCCCTGTGTTGCACAGCAGAAGGGCAGCATTTGTAGCATCGTCAATCGACTCAAAGTTGTGAATCCCCTTTTCAAAACAAGAAAAGCTTTTTTTCCACAATTGTTGCTCTGCAGCAGACACAGATTTGCTCACTTCACAAAGAAAGAAAGAAAACAATTGCATAAGCAGACATCAGTGTGAACCCAATGGGGTCAACTGCAGCACTCTCTCTGATGCCTGTCACACAAGGAAACACATTCTTCATGAGTCACTGAGGTGAAGCACCAACTCCCACCCACATATATTGGTAAATAAAGTCAGCCCCTGTCTCTGCTAGGTAGCTTACAATCCTCCTGCCTCAGTCTCTTAAGTGCTGGGGTTATGGGAGTGCAGCACGCAGCTCAGGCTTACACTGATTTTTACTTGTGTGTCTGTCTCTGCTACATTGAGTGTGGATATAAGCAGATATATACAATTAATATAGTTACAATGTGACTATACTTAGAATCAGGTCTTTGAAGAGGTAATTCATGTTAAGTGAGGTCATTAACAATGAGGCCCTGATCCAGTATGACCTTGATATCTGGGTCATAGGGGGAGGGGGGGAGACACAAAAGGTTTATCAGAGAAAACTTGTGAAAACACAGTAGGAGGGTAGCTGTCTGAAAGCTAAGAAAAGAAATCTGAAAGGAATCCAACTCTGAAGGCGCCTTGACCTTGGACTTTCAGTATCCATAACTCGGAAGTATAAATTCTATTGTTTAAGTTACTGTCTCAGGTACTTAGCAGTCCCAGCTGACTAACACATTTAATCACAGCCATTCAGAATCAACCTAGTAAAGACACCTGAGCAAAACACTTTATTATGAAGCTTCAAACACATATCATGGTCCCATGGAATTTTAAGAGGCTATAGTTTATATTTTATTTATTTCTCTTGGATTCTGACTATACCACATACTCTCCCACTAACAAACTCCAGATGTCCCTTAAGCACTCAGGGTCTCCCACCAACAATAAACTCTTTGGGCCATCATTTGCAACCCCTGCGTCAAGCATAGTTTAGATGTGTTCAATTTATCTGTGGCCTCAGTTCCAGCCTGGCCCCTTTCCTTTTCTCATAGTAACAGTCTTTCCACTAACAACCTCTCTAGTGGCTTCAGCTACCACCCATATGGGGATACTTTTCAATCCCTTTACAGCCCTCAGCACATTTATAATCAACTACTAAATTAGACCTTTCCCCATGGATAGTACACTGGTATCAACCAATCTGGTGCAGGCTGAGCCTCTACCTCTGCTTCCTGAACTCACTCCTGCTGCTACCCTCATCCCAGGCTCCTATGCTCTGCACACTCATCCTCCAGAGCCTACTCTTCCTCATATTTGCATCCAGAGGTCCCTCTCTGTTGATAATATTCAACTGTATTATCTTTCCCAAAGCCTTCAAATACCGTACAACTAGGACACAGACCTTCCCCTTCCATTGTACTGCATGTACCTTTTAGCACATTCCACAGATATCTGTATTTATAGCAGGTTTTCCAAGTGGAAGAGGTTCCAGCTACACATCCAATACAGAACCTAGTACATGGCTAGCTGTCCAAGCTGTTTCTGAATTGACCAGTCTAAAGTATAGAAGTCAGAATGTAAGATACTGGAAAGAACGGATCCCAAGGGGAAATAATGTTTTCTCTAATTTTATTTCTTAAGATTCTCAGCAGAGAACCTTGTAGTTATACACTGCCAGGTGCCAGTTCTTTGCTCCCCCCACAAACAGTGAGACTGATTTTCTAGCATAGCAGGGAACAGAGAGGACACAGAACACTCACCTACTCGCTCACCCTGCAGTGCAGCAGCCTGATTCATGTAAAACACACCGATTTCATTTCTAATGTTTCCCATTCTCTTCAACACTTGCACATAGTGTTCTGGATTCTGACTTTTTAAGTCACTAAATTGCAAAATTTCATTAGCAGCCTCATAACATTTACAACTAACTGAAAGTTGGCTTTCTAAGTCTGTAGACAGATCTGTTGCCCATGCAAATCCTTAGAAAGAGAAAAAAAAATCAACGCAAGTGACATTATGAGCCCTTCCTCAATACCTACAGTATCTGACATTTTAAGTCAAAAAGAAGTGTAATACAGTATAAATACAGATTCCATCAATAAAACAAAAAATTTAAATTTCATAGTAAAAATGTCTATTAACAAAATGGTATGTTTCTAGAATATTCATGTTTGGCTAAAAAAGTATTTTTCTGTCTATAAATATCAAATATTTCTACAACTCAGATTTTCCCAGGCTACTGGTATAGACCAAGGGTCTTCACTACAGTTAGGCAGCTTTGCTGCTTGTTTTGTTTGGATTGATGGGACCAGTTTCTAAAACAGAACACATGCCAAGCTTAAGCCACTGAAGATGTTGCTGGGTGTCATGAGATTGAGCATGGCACCACCTCCAAGGCCTGGGGGACAATGGTACTCCCGTTGTGACACCAATGCATGGGGGACATCTCAAAGTATTTTAAATGAAATTACTATGAAGGGAGAATAAAATAAAATGATCATTTTAGAAAGAGAAAGGGAAAAAAGGAGTAAAAATACTAGGAAATGATACATCTCTCTCTTAGTATTCTATGCTAGTTGTAATTATCGAACACACACTTACCACCTCCCCCCCACACACACACACACTGCAGTGTGTTCACATGGTTTCTCTGAGTTGAGAAGCCTGCTCCTGCAGTTAAGTCACTATTTCTCTTTGGAACAGATAATAAAAGCATACGGCTTGAGCTAACTTTCTCTTAGCTCCTTGGTCTCATTCAGAAGGTACTTTAACCCACTTTCACCAACCATCTTTTTCTTTCTCCAAATCCCTGGTTCGCAGAGTTCCTAGATTTATACCCAGAAAAATCTTACCAAGGGTATATAAGGTAAACACAACTATATACAGGCCTTAGTTAGCTTTAACTGATAACTGTAAAATATTTGAAAATTATTTTATACAAAAACATAGGATCATATTCAATTTATTGTTTTTGAGACATGGTCTCACTATGTATTCTTTCTGTCTGTCCTGGAACTCACTATGTAGACCAGGCTGGCCTCAAACCCAAGAGATCTGCTTGCCTGTCTCCCCTTGCTGGAATTAAAGGTATATACCACCATGCCCAGTCATGCTCAATTTTAAAACCTGAAAAGAAATGATATGAAAAGTTAACCAAAAGGTTAATGTTCTTGACACTGTTGAGCATAAATATTCATGAGCTGGACAGATAATCCCACTGTGAACAATGGAAGTGTACATACCCTGGCAGTTGGACTCTCTATGGAGACTGTGGAGGATCTCCTGGTCTTCTTTTGTTTGGTAATTAAACTCCTCAAGGTGTGCAGCTCTGTTATTTGCATTCTGGGCCAGCATGAGTTGGATGTCACCGCAGAGTGTCAGATATTGAGAAAGAAATAGCAGCACTTCAGAAAGCATGTTGGTGCAGAGGCAGCAGTAAGTATCTGTTTGAACAATAGTGAGAGGGAGAGCCCAGAAGGATGTTAGAATCGATACTCATGGCAAACGTGAAGAGGCTGTCATCAGTTAAAGCTCTGTGCTGTGACAGCCCCTGTCCACATCAGGTGACATAGGGCTCTGCACGCTTCACACCAAGATGGTAGGTACAACACTGTGCAAAAAAATAAAATACAACATACTGGAAGGTAGTGCTTTAAAATAAAATGTTTTAAGGGAAGAGGAGTGAAGGTTCACTATGACTCAGATAGTGTCTGGGGCCTTTTGGACATACTCAGTTATGGGCTTACCGTGACTCTGTAGAGCTAGCTTAATGTATCGCAATGCTCTTCCGTACTTCTGAAGACTCATGGCAGCATCAGATAGAATGTAGTAGGCCTTTGATGACTTGAGAATTAGCTGAAGTTTCATTTTATGTTGCCAAGAACCAGGAGTCATTCCTGACTGCCCAGAACAATTGCTCTTCTGAATGGAGCCCACTGGGACAGGGAGAAACATCACATTTTGTCTGAATTTAAGTCTCAATAATAATAACAACAAAAACAACAACAACCACCTGCCAGTTGGAACATTCCTGACTCAGGTGCTTTGGCAGGCTGAAAGTCATAGTTACTAGGCTTTTTTGCTTTTGCCAGGAGAAGAAAGCGGAAGTATCATGGCACCCTTGTGTGGGATTTCTAAGGTCTTCAGGTTCCCTCTTGTCAGTCACTGCCACTTTCAACCCGCAAGTGACACCTGCCAATTGTCTCCAATTTCTGCATCAAACTGCCAAGCAGTATGCATTGTAAAGCTGAGCCTGTTCCCAGACATCAAACCAGCTCCTCTATGCATTGGAGCCCATGTGCTAAGCTCTGTTTTCCAGTATTCTTCCTGGCCCACACCCACTGCCCACCAGCCAACGCCACTTCCTACCTGTTGCCTGCAAAGATGCTTGTTCTTCCCCATTCCCTCTATCAAGAACACTGAAGTTGCCAGGTATAGTGACTCACGTCTAGCTCCAGCACTCAAGAGCCTATGTATGAGGCTAGCCTGGGGTACAGAATGGCAATCCTGTCTCTAATGAAACTATAACACAAAAACTAATCCCACTGAAGTCCAGCCTTATTACTGTCTTCATCCTGTTAAATGATCATTTTTACACCAACCATGGTACCAGACACAGAAAACAGTGACACAAAGTTCAGGACTATCTTGCTAACATACACCGCACCAGAACACTCTAACTGCACTGCTAAGATCAAAATCCCGTGGCATGAAGAAGACCCTCAGCCCATGGTCTAATTTCTCTTTCTTTTTTGAGATCATTTTTTATTAACGCCACACACACTTTTTCCAGGTTCGTTGTTGCTATGACTTATGACGGCCTGGGGTGTGCCTGTGTCTTTTTCTTCTGCTGCCATAAGCATTCTCTGCATTGAGGCACTGTGAGGAAACCAAAGAACAATGAAGGCCTTGCTCACATCCGTGTGTACATTCAGAGCTGTTTCACACGGGAGAACAGGATATAAGCCTGGTTTTAGCACACTCTCACAAGATACACTAGTGACATGGGAAAGCAGAGTGAAGCTTGTGAGCGTGAACAAGACTGATACCTTTTCCCTTCCTTCTTCCCCTTTCCTTTTTTTTTTTTCATTTTGTGTACAATGGTGTTTTGTGAGGATGTCAAATTTCCTGGAACTAGAATTACAGACAGTTGTGAGCTGCCATGTGGGTGTTGGGAAGTGAACCAGAGTCCTCTGAAAGAGCAGCCAGTGCTCTTAACCACTGAGCCATCTCTGAGCCCCATCTTCCCTTTTCTGGAGTCTCACTCTACAGTCCAAGCTGCCATTGACCTTGTACCAATCATACCTCAGACTTCCAAAAGACAGGACTACAACTGAGCCACCAAGCCCCTTTGGAGCAGTTTTTTCAATAGGGAAGAGGAACAAGAAAAGACATTTTACACAACAGTGAACAGTGAAGTCCTGATGCGGTTCTCAGTGCATGCAGAATGAACCTTGCACACAAGAAGTACCACATACACACTAGAGAAAGAAGTCTATCTCCCACCCATCATTTCTACATTTGTATTACTTAAACAACAACACCCCCCCCCAAACCAAACAGATTTTCAAATCATTAAAAAAAGACAAAAAAGCTGAGAGAGGATGACTCAGCAGTTAAGAGCACTGACTGATCTTCCAAAAGACCTGGGTTCTGTTCCCAGCACCCACACAGTGGTTCACATCTGTAACTCCAGTTACAGAGGATCCAATGCCCTCTCCTGGCCTCTGTGGGATCTATACGTATGTGGTACACTAACATGCATGTAAAACATCCATACACATAAAACAGAAAATGAATAGAATCTCAAAAAAAAAAACAAAATAAAAAACTCAAACTGGAACTGATTAGCACAGTGTAACTGGAAAGGGAGATACAACTTACATTAAAGTAAGAAACAAGATTTTTATTTCCAAGTCCACATGGTCTTTGTGAGTGGTAACCTTAGAGGAACCCTACAGACATTTTAAAAGTGCTTTCTAGCTCCCTCAACTGTGGCACAGTAGCAGCCATGTCTTGTGGGTGCTCACCATGTACACAGCTCTACACAAGTGATCTTACTAGTCCTTTGCATCTTCTAAGAGCCTCTGAAGAAGCTGTTGTCAATGTCTTCAGAGTCAAAGTTTCGTTGCTGTTGGTTTTTTTTTTTTTTTTGGGGGGGGGGTGTTCAAAACAAGGTTTCTCTGGGTAATAGTACTGGCTGTCCTGGAATTCTTTGTAGACCAAGCTGGCCTTGAATTTACAGAGATCCCCCTGCCTCTATCTCCTGAATGTTGGGATTAAAGGTGTGTGCCAGTACGCCCATTCAGAGCCAAAGTTTTAAGTGAATGGTCTGGTTCTCAATTCTTTGCTCTTAAAATAGCAAAGAATTTACCAAGAGCAGCAATTCCCTAAAACTGTTTGGCAGAAGGCTTCCCAAGGCTGACAACAGGAAGAAGCAGGTTCCCTGGGTCTTACTAGAAAAGTCTACAGAATCTCGAAACCATCCTTCATGAAAAGGCTACCCTGGCTTTCCATTTACATGGCTCCCTTCTCAATCCCCTCCAGTAAGTGCCATAACACAGCCTTCCTGGCTACAGGACAGCATGGTACTCTACTGAAGACTTTATCTGTATACCAACCAACTTACTTTTGTCCAGGAACAAGGCCAGGACAGCATGGTACTCTACTGAAGACTTTATCTGTATACCAACCAACTTACTTTTGTCCAGGAACAAGGCCATCTGCTTCTCCAGCCCCTCAGGACCACCTCTTGTGGATTCATCTTCATACTTTAAGGGGATAGGAGTGCTGGGGTCAGCTGCTGGAAGGTCACTTTCTTTTTTGATGCTGCTATCTACAGATTTTAAACCCTTTAAAAAGTAAAAACACAAACACATACCTTTATTTCTTTCTTAGTAAGAAAAACATTTGCTATATCCCACTCACTAGTAGTCAATCAAAACCTAAACACTCAGCAGAATTTCTATCTCAGATACTTAGAACTACATGTGATCTGAAAGATTTGGAAAAACTGATTTAGTTTTCACTTTAGATGAACAAAATAAAACCACTGCAGGCATCATTCAGAACATTCAGACACCAACAACATGTACTACTAGCAAATAAGCAGACTGCTGATCAGCGAGGCGCAAACCTAGACTTACCTCCAGCACATAGCTGAGTACCAGTCGACAGCGTTCTTCCGTGTCATGGCAAACCGGAAACGCACAACTGGGCTTCAGAAACAAACATCAACAAGTTACCAGCATGCTACCACTACAACAAACCAGCTGACTCTCATTTCCCAAAAATTATTACAACACTGCAAAGGAGTAATTTAGAAATGTGCTTTATATTGAGGTTGGTGAGGTATCTGACACAACGTTTTCAATCTTGCTTAACAAAAGACTTTCCAGGATCTGTGCAGCCCAACACTTAAAATTCTAATAATTATATCTGATAAAAATAAAAGCACTAGAGTAGTAATGCAGTAGATAATGCACACCAAAGCAAACAGGCCAGCTTAACTTCTGTTAGCATTGACAGTAGCACAATGTCAGGAACACCATCAATTTAGTAGTAGGTTAACAAGTACTACCCATCACTCAAGGCCCCTTTCTGGAATTTATTTGCTTAATTAAGGAACAAAACCAGTTAACAGCCTCCAACAACAAAGTGGTATTAAATGCAAGAGCATTTCATTTTGCTGACTTCTGGGAGGCTGGAATCACTGGCTTTCACAGGAAAAGCCACTCGACTCAGGAATTTGTCAGAGAACAAAGTGAGTACATGGAGAATTAGGGACCCAGGAGCTCATACATTAACTCCTCAGTCATTCAACACAGGTCAGGCAAAGCTAAGACATGTTCTCGTCAAGATGACTACACTCTTCAGTGTGCTTCAGACATTCGTAAAGAGGGTTCTCTGTAAAGTCAGAGAATCTTAACACTCTATACCATCCTTAAATCATCTATTCTGTGAGTCCAAAGCTCCATTCCAATGCAGTTTCCCCAATACAAAGAAATGTAGTAATCGCTGATTTAACTAGAAAAATGTGAGGCTTGAGCAGAATGTAAACTAAGATTTAGATAGACAGGTAATGACTTATTTGTAAGCAGACATTCCAAGACTTAGACGAAAGCTTACACTCTAGTGAAGAGAGCAAACATACAGTACAAGGCTATCAGGTAAACAGACAGGCTCTGACAGAAATAAAAACAGTATAGTTTGGCCAAAGTGGTCAGGGAAGGTCTCCTGGAGGAGGTGACACTATTTAGTCAAGACACAGCCTTGAAAAAAGGCAGTTATGAAAATACACCAGGAAAAGCAGGTTCTGAGCAGAAGCGACAGCACAGGACCTTGAGTGAGTCTGCTGCTTTCTTTATGGAAAAGAAAGGGGGGAAGTGAAAAAAGCAGGGCAGAAAAAGCAGGCAATGATTTAGGATAAAAGAAAGCTGTGCTTTCAAAGTTACTTGGATATACAGTTCCCATCTCAAATGTGTCAATGTAGGTGTATTTCAGATCAGGGAGTAGCCAGACCTCTTACTGGCTGATCTGTACCTAAACCTAGGGAGGCAGTATATAGGAAAGTCCACTGTTGCCAACAGATGGATGGTAGGGCACTTAGTGTGACTCATGCTGAGAGACAGACCTAAAGAGGATGAAGTTGTTAAGGTCCACCTGGCCCGACTACGGCAGACACAAGACCACAGAAACAAGTACTAGTAACACAGTGGTAATTCACCAGTTTTCTCCACATGGACATCAAAGTGCCATCCCCTTCTCAACTCTGATTCTATGCTCACCAAACAAGCTGTAATTCACCAGCAACTCAAACACTAGACAGAAGTGCCCTGGTAAAGAGAGGACAATGCTGCTATACATGGGTCACCAGAAAGGAAAATCTCCCTACATAAAAAGTGAAATATGGATGCCTGGTTAGCACATTTGCTCACCATGGTTTTATAGAATGTGGGTCAGTTACTCCAGGTAATTTTATTTTGCTGTGTAGTTTCTAAAATCAAGCTGTGGAACGCACAAAGTGAGTTATAATAACGCCATGTTTTGCAAGACTAACAACATAAATACAAATAAAGCATGCTTACTCTGATTTGATGAATCGACTTGTATTTTTCTGGTACTGACAGTTCTCCAACAGACTTAATTATAGCCACTGCCTTGTTGTCATCTGCTGGGTCAGAGCTGGTGCTATATGAGCCATTTTCATCACTATCCGGCATCTCCTCTTCCTCCTCACTGTAGCTTTCATCAGAATTCTCATTTAAAGGGGAGTCTGAACTTTCTTCCTTTTTAGGCTCATCCAACTGGAAAAGCTCTGAAAGCATGTAGTTGGCTGAAGCAATAATCTTACCAAAAAATAAAAAAAAAAGAGGAAAAAGAAAAAGGAAATACATGTAAAGACAGAAGCTGCCTCGTTGCACTGGAAAAGCCTTAAGGAGAAGTCTGAAGATAAGTTGTTTTCACCATGGATATCACACAAAGGACAGCTCCCAATCAAAGCTACAGATACCCTGGGTGTGCTTTGTGAAAACCAAGACTGCTTTCTTTCCTTAGGTCTAAAAATTAATACTCTGAGCACTCCTCCTACTCCACTGGAGACAAACTTTCATGTGTAAAATGTCATAAATAGAACACTAGCAAATTCCTTGTCATGTCAAGTGAGTATTGTTATAAACTTTAACTGTTAATCTTTAACAGGCAACTAACTGTTACTACGTAATCTATGGCTCTAAGGAGAAACTTAAGATATGAAAGAGGGAAATCTCAGTGTGGGACGTGAGCCTCCCTTACTGAAAAGTCTTTAAAAGAGCAAAGGAAGAATGGACACTCTACTACGTACGTTGAGTGCTCGTCACTGAACAGACCTGTCTAAAAGGAATGTTAACAGGAGCCACACATGGAATTTTAAATCTTCCAGTATTCACGTTGAAGATGTGAAATCTAGTAAACAATTTAATACATTTTATTACATATCTACCAAATGTTCAACACACAACTTTCTCTCTTAAAATTCAGTGTGTATTTTACACTGGCAGATGCCTCAATTCAGATTCAGCACATCCATCCACAGTGCTCAGCTACATGCAGTCAGAGGGGCACGGACGGAGAAAGGACCTGACCAGGTTCCACCGCAATAGTGCTCTATCAGTATGCTACGACTGGCTTACTCATCAGACATGGCAATCTTACTTGAGGATGTCTGCCTTTGTCCAGCAACTTAACACAGTTGAGAAGCAATGTTCTAATAGTCCCATAGTGTTTCTTGTTTTGATTTTTCTTCATCATCATGTTACAAGCAACCCTGAAAGGAAAGCATGTTAGTTTTACTACCCACTTGGGTTCTCCTGCAGGATGCAATGAGGTCTCATCTTGTATCCTTCAAATGGAATAACTGACACGAAGAAACACCCAGTGCTGCATCTTAACCACCTGCCACCACTGAGCTTTCACAGAAAAGCTGAACATTACTTGGTATAATGTGTCTGTGTGTATCTTTGCCCCACATACTCCAACCCCCAAGCCAGTCCCACCCTAAGAGGTATTTTGTCAGTACATAAACCTTAAAAGTTTTAACTTAGTGGGATTACTTTCTTATCTTAAACTTTTGTTTTCAGAAACAGTCTTGCTGCTGTGTGCCCAGGTGGGCCTGAACCTCTGATGCTTCCGTCAGCTTTCCAAGTGCCACCATGCTGTGCTGATGTCTGAGGTCTTCGAGCACTCACCTGTATAAAAGGATGGCCACTGGCATTGTGAATGGGTTCTGGTACTTGTCTTCAGTTTCTTCACAGAGAGTTGTGAGGTCATACAGCTTCACAATATCACTGCCGCTTGCTGAAAAGAAAAACAATCCACTTCATGCTACAGCCCTCATCCAAATCACTACTGTTCATTCAAGCATTAGCTTACCTTTAAAGAGCCAGTAGGTATGCCCTTCTTTGGTACAATTAGATTTTAAAAATGATAAAATATTTTGTGCAATGTCTTTTATAACTTTAGTAGAAAAATTAGAGTTTTCCAAGTTGGGGATTTCTTCTGTCTTTATCATTTCATATTTCTGTAAAGCACAATTGAATGCAGTTTAAAAGATCCTGAGGCAGTAGCTACTTATTGTTAAAAACCAAATAGGTAATTCTTAAGTAGAAATGTATACAGCATACAGTTTAAACCAATGTTTTTCAATCTTTTCCTTTTCCAAATAGCAAAGGGAGCTGAGGGCCTTCCCTTGTCCACAACGGGAAATCACTAGTGTTATTCTCTAGGAGTGACCCCTGATCTACAGACCCAGGGGAGGCCCTGTCTCATTTCCTTCCTACACAGCACAGACAGAACACTCTTCCCCACCTAATGTTTGCAACTAGAAGATAAATGAAGGTGGACTGTACTCACCAAGCTTTAAGAAACACACAACATATATTTATGGCCACTTTATTTCTCCAGGCACAAGTGTCAGTGGGTCAAGGGTAGAACATCACTTCAGATGTTCTCCCTGGACCTGTGGAACTTTCCTTTGCAGAGATGGAGCACAGTAGGTAGAAGTGGCAAAACAGCTGTATGGATACTACCATTGCTATATATAATACTGATCTTCTTGCACTGTTGGGGACAGTACTAAAAGCCTCCCACCTTAAGCAAGTACTCTGCTATTCTGAGCTAAACTCCAACCAACTGCTACTACCTTAAAATTAAAAGTACCTCCATATTTTTCCTGTTAGTGTTCTGTAAACTGCCTTAAACATCTCTTGACACATTTTCTGATGTACATATAAGGCCAGACATTCCTACCATCAACAACATTGTGCCTTATCCTCCCACATTTATCTGTGTTCTCAATATGGTTATCTCCCTCTCCAGCAGCTCACACTGCACTAGTCCCTCAATTCCACTTCTGTGTGGGAACTCCAATGTGTGACTTTAATAGTCTTTGGTGAAGGAAACATATCAGCAACTATCCAGATCAAATGCCAACTTGTTCTCTAGCCCCAGCATCTCTAGCAACTGCACCTTTATGATTTCCTCATTCTGAAAAGAGTCAATGTTCCCATCTCAGTAAACTGTACCACTGTCCCAGACCTGGGATTCCCCCTACTCTTCCTCCATTCTCGTCATTAATACTTTCCCCCTTTCTGCCCTCTGCTTGCCACAAACACCTCCCTACAGTTGTCACCTTGGATCACGGCCTAACAGTGGTTCTCAAGCAAGGCTGCAAACTAGAATCATGTACAAAGCTTCTTGAAAGTTGGTTCACTGGTCCTAGAACGCTGCCATGCAAACACATACAGCTGTTTAAAAATCCTTAGGTGACTTTGACATGTAGCCCCAGGACAGACCATGATGGCGACGGAAAGCGCAGTCTGTCAGATGCAGTGACTACTGTGGCATCTTCTTAAAGCTTTGTATGGATGGAGTAGATGTTTGCAGGACAAAGAAGTGTATCCACTGTCCACTCACTTTGAGTTAATCACCACGGGTGCTTGACATTAACATCACAGACGTCAGTGGTACTTAACACCTTTCCAAAAATTACTTGTAATGATATTCCAGAAACATCTAAAATTCTGCTCTTACCAACTTAACTATAAAAACACTGAAATTTCAGTTTATTCATACCTATTTTCCTGGCCAAAGACACACATATTTAGGGCCTTTAAAATGGTCAAGTTCTCTCTGCATCAATCTACATTTGAGAGATTAGAACAGCCACTCTGTGTCTCACCTGTACAATCCCATTTACATGGAAGCACATCACAAGCTCTGGTACATTGCATATCAAGTTGTCCAACCAATAGTCAATTCCAGTCAACACATTAATTGGTTTGTTGTTATCCCTGAAAACATACATTTCTAGTGTTATTTAGCTTAAAACATCCCCTAATGAATCATCTTAGATGTATTTTCCCATTTAAATATCTTAATCTATTCTCCCTAGATGGCGACTGTCACGTATACTTCCCAATCTGAAGACCCAGACACACATAGTTTAATAGTTGTGTTATGTCTCAAATCTTCCCAAAAACTTTGACTTCCTAACAGGCATTGCTAAGTTCTCAGTACGAGTAGAAGGTGGTATGATGATACAACTGTGAGCTCTCTGCTTGTTCCTCATACATCCCACGGAAACACCAACCACACAAATGATAACACCCAAGTCAGACTTCATAATGGAGCACTAAGAATATGTTCACAATTACTTAAGGGGAAGCTGGTGGACCACCTCAAGCAATTAGATAAACTCTGTACTTTCACTAACTGTAGTCTCAAACATAAGACTAGGCTAGCTCCACAGACATCAGGTTTGGTCTTTCAACCAGGTTCAGAATGAACATTTGCTTGCTGGCTGTCAGCATCTGCTTCCTTGTTTGCTGTGGCCATTTTCGCAGACAGGAGGAAGAAGGGCAAAACAGGGAAAGAGGACACCCCAACAGTCAGAGAACAGCAACCTGAGACATTTCACCTTAAAGGAAGCTTGTTTAAAGAAAAGCACAAGGGGGAATACAGCGGTTTACCTGAGACGTAAGCTAACTGCTGGATATCTGCCTGCACCAAATATAGGCATGTTAGAACCAACCAGCATATGGATATCTTCAAAAGTCCACAGAATATTCCGGACAAAATCATTTTTAAGACCCTTTAATTTAAAACAGGAAAGGTTATAGTAACAATAGATTCATAATTTTCCCCCATGATCCAAAGAAATACCAGAAAAGAAGCAAAGGAGACAAGGTCAATTCCCATGAGCTGTAAGACAGAGAGATGTTTACAAAGCAACTCTGAGGACCAAGGGGAATTATTCCCTATCAGTTCCAACTGAAACTAGTTTTCAAGTGATAAAGTAGCCTGGGGACTAGTTGTCTCAGGTGGGCACATGGAAAGCATACCTGACTGTTCTCCCCGTCATTGAACAAGGTAGTAAGGTTTTGCTCTTTGGGTGCTGAGGCCACATGCCCCACTATGCATGAGGGCTCAAGAGGCTCCCTGCCCTGTGGAAAGTGCAAGATAAGGAGTGATTGTGCTGCCAACACATCTTAAAGTTGACCTATGCTTACAGAGCATCGCTTACAACCAGAACACACCCCAGTCTAGCTGTATGAATTAGCCAGTACAAGGCATGGCGCTCCCCACTCATGGGACGTGGCTTGCTTCAGCTCTGATTTCCCACAAGCTAATCATATTCATATCTTAAATGAGATAGATTAAAGATCTTTCAAAGATTCAGTTTTCATTTCTTGGTTTTTGTCTGACCACCATTCTCTGGAAGCCCAGCACATGTCTACTAATAGAACACTCAGCACCTCAGCCACAGCTTAAAACACAATTCACCTCAACGCTCTCCAGCTGAGCATGTCCACAGAATCTTCTTTTTTTTTTTTTGGTTTTTCGAGACAGGGTTTCTCTGTGTATCCCTGGCTGTCCTGGACTCTCTTTGTAGATCAGGCTGGCCTTGAACTCACAGAGATCCACCTGCCTTTGCCTCCCAAGTGCTGGGATTAAAGGCATGAGCCACCACGCCTGGCCTCAATTTTTTTAAAAAAATAAAATCAAGTTAAATGTGTTAATTTTTTATAACTTTATAACGTGTGAAGATTGAACCAATCTGTTTGAATCATGCTTAGTATATGAAAATACACAAGACAAAAAAAACCCATAATTTACCAAGTTAAAAGTTTTACTTTTATTTCTTTGGGTTTATTAGTATATTTTTCTAAAAATAGGAATGCTACAATTTAACATCTTTTTTTTTTAAAGATTTTATTTATTTATTGTGTATACAGTATTCTGCCTGCATGTATACATTCACTCCAGAAGAGGGCACCAGATCTCATTGTAGATGGTTGTGAGCCACCTGTGTTTGCTGGGAATTGAACTCAGGACCTTTGGAAGAACAGCCAGTGTTCTTAACCTCTGAGCCATCTCTCCAGCCCCCCAATTTAACATCTTTACTGTTATTTCATCCTATGGTAGACACAGTGAGTTAAAAATAACTAACTAACTAGGGGCTAGCGAGATGGCTTAATGGTTCACAACACTGGCTACTCTTCCAGAGGACCCTGGTCCAGTTCCCAGGTTGAACACAACAGCTCACAACTATCAGTAAGTCTAGTTCCACGGGACCCAATACTCTCTTGTGGCCTTTGTGGGCACCAGGCATGCACATGATGCTCAGACAAGCAGGCAGACAAACACCCATACACATAAGATAAAAATAAATAAAATATCAAAAATGAGTATGTTAAATAAATAAGAAATCAAGAACATGAGACAAAGAAGACAAAGGCTATCCTTTCTTCTTTCCTAAAAATCTTCACATAACGTGTGAATGTCATCCTGTCAGGAATGCCATCCATCTTAGGCTGAACAATCTAAATTACAGGCACACCTATCGTCTCAATGTGTGAGTGGTACTTATTACACATCTAGAGTTAAAAGTATACCTTATCGTTATGTTCAATAGTACTCAATTTAAAAGAGAAAAAAATCAGTTGGCTACTTTAAAATATTTTGGGTTATTTAATAAAAAATTTTATTTAACTATTATGCTAATCCTGGAAATTCTATTGTGAAAAACTAAAAGCATTTTTTTCCTAATTGTGAGATAAGATTGATAAAATACTCCTCACCCTTATTCACCACCTGTTATTTTAATAAGGTTCTGTTTTCCTAAGTGTTTTCACAGAATCAGCATCCAAGGAGTAACAAACCTGACTGGAAGCACTGGGATCTTCAGAAACTGAAGAAGGCATTTCAAAGGGAGCAGGCCAGGAAGCCCCTTCAGAATCATGTGTCTGATCAGAACTAGATGGTTCTTGCTGCTCTGCAGGGGATGGGACAGGCTGAGCAGCTCCATCCCCATTGATGCTGGTAGAATCAGAAATGGAGGGGAAAAGTGATCACATTTATGTTATAGTCTACCTCTTTGTATAAACTAGATTCTATAATCAAGCATACATCTTGCCTATAAGAAGCACAATTAAATAAATGTTAACAAAAACATAGAAACAAAACTTGAATTGCTAATTTTACCCTATTGAAACTGTTAGTAAATTTCAGGCCAGAACCTCGTTTTTCTTAAGAAAAGAATGGTCAAATACCTGTAGTACAAGAACTTGGAAAGAATGGCCTTCTGATACCAGTGCTCCTTGCTTTTCTTCTTTCTCTGCCACTTCTGATCGATCAGTCTTTGATAAAACTCTTTCAACCATGTCCAATCACCAGTCTGAATAACAGGAGACATTGCTAACAAATATGCACACATGTAATGAAGGTACAGCAGTGTGTTGAAGGCTCAGCCCATACCCAGTGGAGCTCTTAAGAGGTGGAGAGACCTCTGGGAGGTGGAACTTAGTAGAAGGAAGTTAGATCAATGACGTGTGGCCTTGAAGGGGACACTGGGACCCTGGCCCCTTTCTCTTTTTGCTTTTTGGTCACCATGAGGGAAGCAGAATCTTACCCTAGGCCCAAAGCAGTGGCGCTGTGACTGGGTGGACCCTCTGAATCCACAGGCAGAATAAAGTTCTTCTCTTTCATGCTGATTCTCTCGGGTGTTTTGTCACTCTGACAAAACACTGACTCATACTCATCCGGTACTCTCATTTACAAGGAGAGATTCTTTAACTTCTGCCCACTGTTTCATAAGCTTGCACTCAACATGTCTATCTTTCTGCACCCATTCACACCTCTTCTAAGAAACTCACATCGTTCTCTTCTAAGCCAGACCTGGAGAGGAAATCCTTTCTGAGCTGCCTGAAGTAGGCCCCACTTTCACACTTTATTCAAAGCATCTATGCATGCCTCAACAAACTAAACGAAGGAGCAAGGGCTGTGACTTGTTCACTGGAACAGCACATGCGTACCACACCCACACCCACACACCCACACACACCACTGTGTCCTTTTCTGGAGCACAGCCATCTTCACTGCCACTTTAATCATCTGTAACTTATTCTTCTTTACCAGAGCACTGGGGAAGCTAGGACTGGTGGGCAGGTCTGTCATCCCAGCCACTTGGGAGGCTCAAGTAGGTGAGCTGCAAGTTTAAGAACTACAAAGTGAGTTGGAGGCAGCCTGGGCAATTGGCAAGACTCTGTCTGGGGAGGAGGCTGTTTGTGGTACCGCTCAGTGGCAAAACACTTTTCTAACATTTGTGAAGCCCTAGGTTCAAACAAAACAACACTGTGTAGGAACGTTCTTTAAAAATAGCATAGACAGGCCGAGCCATTAAGTACTTGTTACTAGTCCATAATCGTAAGCATAAACAAGACGTAGGCCAGGAGAAGCTAAAACTGTCCTTAATAACTGAAGGAAAACATCTGTTGACCAACAACTTGAGAAGCTAGAAAGCAGTTAATATAACCAGTTCTATTAATAGGAATAGCTCTTTAACATTGTTTACATTTTTTTTTCTTTTTTTTTTTTAGTTTTTTTCGAGACAGGGTTTCTCTGTGTATCTCTGGCTGTTCTGGACTCACTTTGTAGACCAGGCTGGCCTCGAACACACAGAGATCCGCCTGCCTCTGCCTCCCAAGTGCTGGGATTAAAGGCGTGCGCCACCACCGCCCGGCTCTGTTTACATTTTTTATAGCCATGTTTCCAGAGTGTGACCACAATAGACATTAAAAATTTTCAAAAATTCAGCCAGGTGTGGTGGCACACACTTTTAATCCCAGTACTTGGGAGGCAGAGGCAGGCAAAAATTTGTGAGTTCAAGACAAGTGGTCTACAAAGCAAGTCCAGGACAGCCAGGGCTGTTACACAGAAACCCTGTCTCGAAAAACCAAAAAAAAAAAAAAAGTTTTCAAAAATTCAATTGGTTCCTTTAATTTCACAGATTTAACAACTTTTTTTTTTAACTTCATCCTTTTCCTTATAAGATGGAATCCTGATTTTATTTATTTCTGTTTGTTTGTTTATTTTTGTTTTTTTTTTGAGACGTTTCTCTGTGTAGCCCTGGCTGTCCTGGACCCACTCTGTGGACCAGGCCTGCCTCTGCCTCCCAAGTGCTGAGATTGAAGGCGTGTGCTACCACCACCAGGCTGGAACCCTGGTTTTAAAAATATCAATAAAAAAAGGGGCTGTAGAGATGGCTCAGTGGCTAAGAGCACTGACTGATCTTCCAGAGGACCTGGAAGTCCATGTGGTGGCTCACAAACATCTGTGAGATCCAACACCCTTTTCTGGCCTCCCTGGGTAGTAGGCATGCATTTGGCCCACAGATGTGTGCATGCATCTAAACATAATAAATTAAAAAAATTTTTTCTTCTCTGTTCCTTTCTCTTTCCTTTAACAAAAAAAAAAAAGAAAAAAGAAAAAGAAAAAGGAAAAAGGCACGATCTATGTAGTCCTGGCTGTCCTGGAACTCCTTACAAAGACCAGGATGGCCTTGAACTCAGAGATCCCCACTTGTCTCTACTTCCTAAACGCTGGGATTAAAGTTGTGGGCTACCAACCATGTCCAGCTTTTTTTTCTTTATTAAAGTTTTTTTCTGTTTTTAAATCTTTAATGAAATATTTTATTTCTTTATTCCTGAAGTATTCAGTTATAATTCCAATTTGGCATTTTTTAAAAATTCTGTAAGTATGAGTATGTATGCATGTGAGTGTGTTTGATGTGTAGGTAGGTGTGCAGGTCTTCTGCAGAAGTCAGATGAGGTTGTCAGGTGTCCTAGTCTATCACTATCTACCTTGCTGTACCCCAAAGCTTGTTTTTGTCTTTCTCCACACTGTTACCACCCAGCTAGCAAGCCCCAGCAATCCCGTCTAGAGCTTCCTATAGTGATGGGGTTACAGGCCTGCATGACTATGCTTAGTTTTTTTATACAAGTTCTGAGACTTTTCACTCAGGTTCTTATGCTTACCTAGCAAGTGCTCTTAGCCCTACTTTGGCATTTCCTTAAAACAAAGTTGTACTTTCATAGCTCCTGAGCTATAAAGAGAAATGTTTTTCTAAATGATTTTTGCATAAATTAATTACCTGCGATGACCTCATAAAGAGTTCTTGAATATCCAGCTCATCTAACAAGAGAGTCCTTCCTATGCGATGGACAGCCATGCTCACATGGGATTTGCTGTAGGGGATCTTCAGGAGCTTTTTGATGTTCTTAAAAAAGTTTAGAAAGGCCCCATTAGTATGATCCAGAATCTTTAGGATTTTTAACTACATTCAATTTGAAGCTTACTAAGCCTTATTTCCTCAAGGTTACACAAACCAGACTTTAAACAAGAACTACAATAATATGGAAGACGGATCTTCCGTCTTGTATAGAGAACAAGCTACTAACCAAAGATCAATACCTACTAGAATACCATTCTAAATTCTCAATTGGTAGCATATGCAGAGTTAACTCCAAACATAGTATGCTTCAATTATTACTGTTAAAATACAACCAACAGCATTCATATTTTAATTATTGCCAATGTTTTTGGAACTGTGCCCTCTTCTTAAAAGTTAGGAGATAAAAAGTGTTTTTAAAACAAACATAACTATTAATCACAAAACTGTGCCTTATTGCATTGCTAACAGCAGGACTGTAAAACAAAACATGGTATAACACCCCCTCACCTGCCACTGCCCAACATTGCATATCCCCAAAGTCACACTGAATAACAACACTCACTTCTGAGTCAGAGACGACATCCACATCATTTCCCACTGAGTCAATGAAGTCATATGCCATGCCAAAACTATGGAGGGAGAGGACACAGGTTGAAAGCTGAGCAGGGTATCAAGTTGCAGTGCTTCTAGGACACGCACAGCTATAGCTCACACTTGGGTATCAAGGTGCATATTGCCACCCAGCTGCCTACCACTTCCTTCTTAGGGTACACAAAATAAGGCACACCTTAAAAACGAATCCCCGACTTCATGAAACAGAACTGCAACAAGCAATTGGTATTATCATAAACCCTTAACCTCTCTGATGTAAAATAGTTCAAGACTTTATTCTTTTTACATGTAGAGAAGAAAAACAAAACAAGATTATTATTATTTTAAGATTTTTGTGCTTCCTAAGAAGAGCAGGCCCTGCACCTTGCCTGAGCAACACAGTGGAGCTGGCCCAAACCCTTGCAGGCTGCACCAGTTGAAAGAATAGGGTCCACACTCTGACTGGGCAGCACAGTGGAGCTGGCTCTGGAGGGTGGATGCAGGTGAGCGAGCCCCAAGGGCATGAGAGCAGGAGAGCTGATTCTGCCTCCTGCCGACTGGTGGCATTACTGAAGCAGTACTGGAGAACTCTCCTTGGTGGTGCAGATAAGGAAAAGTGGGCTGTCCAGCTCAGCTACCACCAAGACCCAGATCCAGGGCTCTGAATTGGCCCACCCCAAAATCTATATCGTCTGTGAATGGTTGGGACATGTAAAGGGGCCAGTCCTGCTGTTCCAAAGCTGCAAGATCTCCATAACACAGGGCAACAACAGGATAACCAGGAGGAATCCTGATGAGGATCCAATATTGATGGTGTCACAGAAGCCAAAGATCTCAAACCAATGACTCATTACAATGAACATTTGCAAATGAAGATGTGTGGACAGAGGGATATACTGTGGGACACACTGGGACATAATACACCTTCCACAATGTTTTCTATGCTTAGTTTTTTTGTTATTGTTGTTGCTGTTTGCTTGTGTGTATGCGTTTTATTTGGGGAATTTGCAAGGACAAAGGGTAGATATGAGGAGACGGGAAGATGAATGAGACTGGGGTGCATGATGTGAAACTCACAAAGAATCAAAAAAAAATCTTTAAAAAAGCAAAACAACAACAACAAAAACAGGTGTTGTGCTTCTAGGAATATTTAATACTAACAAAAGGAAAAACTGAACCTGAAATCAACTCATCCATAAAGAGAAAATGAGAAACTCATGAGCACCCACTCATTCCAGGTCAGTCACCACATGAGGTTCATCTATGTAATCTACCAGCTTGAAAAGCAGCGGATGTTGCCATTTTCCCATTAGTAGGTACCTGAATCAGGACATTTACCTAGGACTGCATGCTGCGTGTTTATATGATTTTCCATCTGCTCTGGGTAACTAGGTTAACCTTGATTCCTCATGTGTAGTTAAGAGTGTCTACCTTAAAATATGGTTGTGAACAATAGAGGAGAAAAGCAATCCAGCACAGTATTTATATAGTCAACATAATTATTTAAACCAACTTAACATATTTAATATAATTTAGCCATTTTTAAAATAGTAGAAATATATGCTATTTTCAGACTTTTCATAGTATAAAAAAATGATACAAATAAACAACTTGTGAACATAGCTTTTACCCTTTGAGGCATCAGGATAATTTTTAAACTACTAGCTCATAGGGTATTAATATGTTTGTGGCTCTTTCTATGTAAGTAACATGAAAATGTTTTAAGTCCAATCATTCAGGGGAAGAAAAAGAAACCACAGTTAATGGCCTACAAGAATTTGGCACTAGCATAAGACCGCAGGATACTCTCAACTTTAAAAAACACCAGTAGAATTTCCAGTGTGGGTCAAGGGTGTAGGTTACCCAGCATGTGGGGCTTTTAACCTCAGGTTTTTTTCAAATATCCCATACCATTTAATAAAAACCCCAAAGGGCAAGCCAAGTAGTGTCTTAGGTCTCGCTCCTCACATGACACCCTACTTGCACATAGTAAGTCGTATACAAATAGCTAAAATGGCTGATTAGCAGTGAACACTCATGTCTGTTACAATCACACTCTGCAGACAGGAAGAATACATGTAACTCTGATATATCTGCATATAACTGTGTATCTGTATATAACTCTTACTGCATCATGGACTTTGAATGACAACTATATATAATCTTACATTAAAAATATCCGAGTAAGTTAATGTGCATCTCAAATTGAACTGGAAAGCAGCTTTAAGAGCTTCAAGTGGGGGTTGAGAGGGAAGGAAAGAAATGACAAGTAAAATTTACCTAGAAAATGGCTTGCTCTTCTTACTATTGCCAAGAATGGTAGTTCCTGCTGGCCCTAGCTTGGCACTCTCTCGTAACCAGTTGGCAGGTGGGAGTTTCAAGTCTGTTTTTTCTTCAAGACGTGCAAATGCTGTTCGAGGAGGGGCGGAAGAATATTTCACCACAGCTCGGCTTTTCACTTCATTGCCTCCAGGAAATAAAGCTGATCCCTTAATTAACATTTGGAATGAAGCTTTAATGAATACTGCTAGGAATGACAATCCCACCTTCATAAAAATGAGGCAAGAATCCACCAAATCAGGCTTCACAAGGTGCCTAGGCTGCAGGACAGCTCTAACGTAATAAACAAGCTTAAATTATGCTTACTTAGCGGGTTTTTTTTTTTTTTTGTAAAACTTAAAAAGAAAAGAATCAATCAAAAGGTGGATAAAGGCCAACCAACCTGCTTTTTAACATACTGAGCACAGTAGCTGTACATCTGTGCTTCCAGCACCGTGGAGGGAGACACAAGACGGGTCAGTGAATGGTCTAAGCCCAGCCTGACTGGTGTGCATAGCCAGTTCCACACTAGTCATTTTATAAGACTCAACTACCCAGTATGCTGAGTCTTATAAAATGTAAAATCAGAAATCAAGTGCGCTCAGTTGTGTCCTGTTAACTGCATGAAAAAGAAGCAAGGCCTCTCTGTATGGTTTTAATGGAATATTTTAATTTAGAATGTCAATTACAAAGTCATTTGTAGGAAGATACTGGGTAGTGTTTATCAAACGTACACCGATTGATCTGTAAGCTCATACTGACACATACTCTGAATCAACTAAATGGCCTGCACTGCATACCCCCGAGGATGCTCAAAGTCTGGACTCACTACTCCAATCTACTTCTAGAGCTCCTTTAGGTTTGACAAACACTTTGCGCCTTTTAAGGATCAGCTCAGTCAGGATGCTGGTGGGGCCATCCCTGGTGCTGTCCCTCTTTCCTCCGCCTTCGGAAGGCTGTGGCACTTTCTATAACCCGTTAGTTAACCACGAGTGGGAAGCCAGGGGTGTGCTGCATTGAATGTCTTGCAAGCAAACACCTGCATACCCGACGACAGGCGCACCTGGTGACTCCTCCCGTACAGGAGGTGTCAAGGAAGCATGGAAAATAGCTCCAGAACCTCCGAGATTGCCCAAGAATCCCCAAGTCCCGGCAGGTCGCGCCCCGCCAAGGACTCACCTGTGCAGAAGGTTCCTCCGACTCTGCCTGGGATAGGAGGCTGAGCCCTCCCCCGGCCGCCGCCCCTGGAGAAGCCTCGGCTCCTGCTTCCTTGGAGTCCCCCATCATTTCCGCCCCGGGGGAGGCGACCAGACGCGCGAGCCCAGAATCGCAGGAGAACCGCAGAGCGAGAGACTCGGACGCTCAGCAGCTCGCACTTCCGGCGCCCGACAGGAAGAACTCTAGGTAACGCGACCAAATCTCGCGCGATTTATCCCCAAAGTCCAGCCAGTCCTCCGGCTGCAGCTCCTCCTTCGCGGTCGGGGCAGGAGCTGTTTCTTGCCAGCGCCGGTCACACCATCGGGGCGGCCACTTCTCGCGATATCCGACGCCCGGGCTCCTCCCCCTCGCTCGCGGCTGCTCTTTGTTGGCAAACAGTTATTGGGACTTGAGTCAAAGTCACGGTGGCTGCGGAGGGGATGTGCCGCCGCAGTGATTCACGTAATCAAAGCCAGTGGCGTCAGACCCTCGCAGGCGGTCCGTGCTCTCGGGGCTTCTCCGGGGGCCACACGCGCAGGGACCACCTGTGGGTCTCAGCACCTCCAGATCGGTGGGGCTGGAGAGCCAAGAGCCTGCGTTTCTGCCTGAAGCCGCTCCAGTGTTCTCAACAGCATGGGGAGAAAAGCCATCAGCCCGTCTAATAGTTTTCTAGGCAGCGTCCCATCAGGCCCGGCTGGCCTTGAACACTCTGTGTAGCGAAGGGTGACTATGAACTTCGTAGTCTCTCGCCTCCAGCTCCCGAACGCTCGGGGCTACGGCTGCCTGGGGGTGGAACCTGAGCCTCCTTGTAGGCTAGGCAAGCACTCTGAGCTGCATTTCCGACACTGCACCTAGCAAGACAAACTGACACGTTCCTCATAAAATGTATTTTTGAGGTAAAAGGGCTTGTTTAATGGCAAGGTATTAAGTTTGTTTTGTTTTTGAAAGATCTTTATGTGTATGAATGTTTTGACTGCACAGACGGTATGTGCATTGTGTGCATGCAGTGCCCTCCAGAGGCCAGAAGAGGGCGCCAGATCCAGGGCTGGAGTTACAGGCTGTTGGGAATTGTCGGATGTAGGTTCTGAGCACGGACTGAGCTGAGAGTCCTCTCCAAGAGCAGAAAGTGCTTCTAATTGCTGAGCCATCTCTCCAGCCCTGAGGTATTTTAGCTTTTCTGTTTTAAATGTTTTGACCTTTACAGTTATTTGACTGTCCCAGGTTTAAATTTTTCATTAGGCTCAGAGAACCCAGTAACCGCAATTTTAGGAACCCTTGTAGAAAACAGATGCAGTCTGCAAACTGTTCTCAAGTAAAACAAGACTTTTATGAATTAACATTTTGGTGCATATTTTGCAGATATTTAAAGCATGCCTTGTGATTTTTTTAAAAAAATTACTTTGTACTTTACATCCAGTTTTTTTGTTGTTGTTTGCCAGTTTTATTGTATGTCACATTACAGGGGCTGGCAAGCTCAGCAGGTAAAATCTCCTGCCATCCAAGCCTGATGACCCGAGTTCCGTGTCGTCCCTGGAACCCACCGTAGAAGGCGAGAACTGACTCTGGGAAGCTCCCCTCTGGCCATCACACGTCCTGTGGCATGAACACTCAGGCACATACACAAAAATAATAGAAAGATCTGAATAAAACTTAAGTAGCTAATGCAAAAAGATTAAACTTCCTTTAGGTGCTTAAATGATAAACCTGTACATCCATTAACTCATCTTCCAAGAATATTTTAAAAATTCTAAATTGCTTATCACAATATGTTAAATGATAATCGAGTATTTAAAAAGTAATATGATCTCAAAAAATACATTGGTCTCTGTGTCTCTAAATGAACAGATCTATGTTTTAAAAAGCGATTCCACATTTAGTCTTCCTTATTTTCCTCTTTTCCTCTTTCTGATTGTTTTATAGTTTTATTAGCTCTTTTACAAATATAAGTTCTAGCCGGGCGTGGTGGCGCACGCCTTTAATCCCAGCACTTGGGAGGCAGAGGCAGGCTGATCACTGTGAGTTCGAGGCCAGCCTGGTCTACAAAGTGAGTCCAGGACAGCCAGAGCTGTTACACAGAGAAACCCTGTCTCAAAAAACCAAAAAAAAAAAAAAAAAACCAAATATAAGTTCTGATAATCTTACAGTTTTGTCATTTATTATATAATGGTGTATCAGTAAGAAAAGATTTACTGAGGTGGTAGTAATTTTTTCCTCAGGACTCAAATATTGCACATATTTTCTTGAAAAGTTAACATTTGGACCATTTTGATGGTGCTTAGTAAGAAAATGTGCTAGTAATATCCTGCAAAAAGGCAGAAATGAGTGAAGCAGAACTGACAACTGGGTCTACAGAAAAAGAAGCTGGCAACACCAAAAGGATCATGGGAACTCAAGGCTCAGCCAAGCCAATCAGGCCTCCCAAGACTTATAGAGGGAGGCCTGACCAGGGGATGGGTCTCTAGAAACCACACACAGGCAGGGACTAATTTAGTTAGGAGAGGAGAGCGATCCCTGAGGCTTGGAGAAACCAGGCACATCTGGGTTACATAAAGTTTATACATTCCTCCATCTCTAAGAGCTTTTTTTCCATAATCAAACACATGCTGCAGGCTTTTAAAACTTATCATCATTGCCTCTAATGTAAGTGATTGAAATCCAATGTTATGAGAAAACAGATCACTCCTCCCATAACTCAAATGTTAAGACATGAACTTAAGCTCTTTTTCATACTGTGCCAGACTTTGCCTGACGTCCCCTCTGGATGGTCTTTGTCACCCATCCCTCCCTGGACAGTTGTGTCAGCTTAGGGCTCTTGTGTTTCTTGTCTCGGTGACTGATGCCCTCTTTGGGTAGGACACACATGTTGAATGGATGATTAACTTACGATGTGCGACCCAGCAGCTTGCTCCAAAGCTCCGCATTACTGGTGTTTTTCTTCTGTTTAGAGTACCTATTCCCGAGTTACCCAGCTTATTCCTGCTCATCTTCTAGATTCATCGCAGGTTCATTCTAATGAGTCCTTCCTGACACTTCCCACTACTCTTCACACCCCCTCCACCTTTTGGTCCCTTACACTTGTACAGCTTTATCCTGTGTTTGTTCCACCACAAGAAAACCATGTTTGTATCTGCCTCCCTTGCTGCCTGTGAGCTCAAGGGTGTGTGCCCTGTCTGACCAACAGCAGGTTCTGCACCTGCAGACAGAGCTGTTTCAGTCCTTAGGCAATGTAGGGAAAATTGACTAATGCTGTCAGGTTTTTAGAAGGCTTTCAAAATGTTGCAAACAGAGAAACAATGTTGTTCACCCAAAAGTATTTTAATACTCAAAGTCTAGGCTAAAAAAAATGTTTAATAAAGTAGCTCCAACATAGTGTAGCGCCAAAGTCACCAATTACTGAAGTTAGTACTGATACACAGTTTGTATCATTCTGAAATGGTTTGTAAGCTAGACCTCAGTTTGCAAAATTTCCCTCAGCATGCAGGATGCTCTCAGGGAAATGCTAGTCAGTCATAAACTGATTTAATCACTGGGTGTGGTAACACACACTTTTAATACCAGTACTCTGGAAGCAGAGGCAAGCAGACCTCTGAGTTCAAGGCCTCAGGTATGTAGTGATTTCTGCATTGGCCAGAGATATAAGTAAGACCAAGTCTAAAATTAGATGTTTGGATGTAGCTATTTGCAGCACTCAGTATTTTTTATTTTGTTTTGAAAAAACAAGTCTACACACTCCTGAATGTATCCCATTAAACACTAGGTTTTCCCTTTTGTTAAATTTATTTATTTTTATGTGTACGAGCGTTTTACCTACATGCATGTATGCATTATGTGCATGCTTGGTACTCTGAGAGGACAGAAGTGGGTGTCATGTCCCCTGGAACTGGAGTTACAGATGGCTGTGGACAGCCATATTGGTGCTGGGAACGTAAGTCTATTGTAAGAGCAACAAGTGCTTTTAACCACTGAACCATCTGTCATTGAAGACCCCCCATTAAACATGAGACAGAATTCAAATGTTATAAGTTTGCTACCCACTGATACTATAATCTTTTCGATAGTCACAGTGTTCTTTTGCTATTAAAGACCCAGTGAAATCCTGTAGCAAAGCAATACTAAATTATTTTAGAAGTAAGCTTTTGGCTTTTCATTGTTTTTATTTTTTTAAGAAGATCAATTGTTTATTTAGTTAGGAAATTAACCTTTTATCTTGATACTACTATTTCTAGACTCACATCCCAGGAAAATCACCCTGCATCCTCATTGTTATTGTTAGGCCTCAAGGTGGCCTAGGGTGGCTTCTCAGGACTGCTTTTCCCTTTCCCATCTTCCTTCAGTCTGAGACTCCAGGCTCTTGAGTTTCTTGGCAGTTCTTTTAATCTCCTCACCAATAGTCTGTCATCAAAATAGGCCCTGCTTTATAGTAACCCTACTGAATCTAGATTCTTTCAAATCAAAGGTCCATTGGCTTGATGCCACCAGTGCCTGTAGGATGCTGTCATAGAAGAATTGCCATCTTCACAAACTGACTCATGTTTGTCCGGCATTTTTTGAAACAGAATTAGAAGTCCTTTGTAAAGGACTTCTTTATAGTAAGAGAACTGTTTGAAGGATGAATATGGGTGGAGATGCTGCTGGGTTTAATGGGGGAATTCATTGCATTCAGAATTGCTTTGCAGCTGCTCTAGTGGAAGATGCAGACCTCTGAGAACTTTTATACTCCGGTAATGTTTGAGGATGTGGTCCTCAGCTTACTGCAGGGCCCTCACTGACCTTGGGTCCCACATGTAGACAACCTCACTCATTGGCCTGTTGACCATCGGAAAGCCATGGGCCTCGACTCCTGGCTGTGCTCAGGGCTGGAAATGGGATTTGGGGTGATCTGAAGCTATCTCTTCCTTCTTTAAAGAGAATACCATGGTCCTTAACGACAAACAGAATTGATTCAGTGAAAGGCATACAGTATTCTTTAAAAGCAAAGTGAGGCAAGTGCTCAGGTCTACCACTCAGGTGCTTTTTAAAAAGTTATACTGCTAATGGAGGCTAGTAGAATTTTGTTGTTTTCTGTTGTTTCTTAGGATTTCCTTATGCAGCCTAAGGTGGACTGGACCTCATAGTCCTCTTGCCTCAGCCTTTCCAGTGCTGGAGCCCTGTGTCCACCTACAACTTCAATTTGCTTCATAATTACTAGCTAAACAGCAGACTCTCAAATACTGTCAGTTTTGAAATCAATATCTCTGGGTTAGGATAAGAACTGTACATTTTTTATGGGATTTCTCATTCCAGAACATATTGGCCTATAGGTCACACCTTAGGACAGTGACTTCCAGAGGCAGAGCCCTGGTTGCAGGAAGAACCATAGCATCTTTTTAAAAATCTGCTAAATCGTGGTACTGGTATAGAAACAGACCAGTTGATCAGTGGAATCGAATTGAAGACCCAGAAATAAATCCACACACCTATAGTTGCTTAATTTTTGACAAAGAACCCAAAACTGTACAATGGAAAAAAGACAGCATCTTCAACAAATGGTACTGGTCCAACTGAATGTCAACATGTAAAAGAATGAAATTAGACCCATACTTATCACCTTGCACAAAACTTAAGTCCAAATGAATCAAAGATCTTAACATAAAACCAGACATACTAAATCTGTTAGAAAAGAAAGTGGGAAAAACCCTCAAACTCATTGGCACAGGTGACAACTTCCTGAACAGAACACCAATAGCTCAGGCTCTAAGACCAATGATCAATAAATGGGACCTCATGAAACTGAAATGCTACTGTAAGGCAAAGGACATTGTCACTAGAACAAAGTGGCAACCTAGAGATTGGGAAAAGATCTTTACCAACCCCACATCTGGCAGAGGGCTAATAGCCAAAATTTATAAAGAACTCAAGAAATTAAACACCAAGAAACCAAATAACCCAATCAAAAAATGGGGTACAGAGCTAACCCGAGAAGTCACAAAGGAGGAATCTCTAATGGCCAAGAGATGCTTGAAGAAAGGCTCACCATCCTTAATCATCAGAGAAATGCAACTCAAGATGACTCTGAGATTCCATCTCACACCTGTCAGAATGGCTGAGATCAAAACCTCAACTACAGCACATGCTGGCAAGATTGTGGAGAAAGAGGAACACTCCTCTATTGCTGGTGGGAGTGCAAACTTGTACAACCACTATGGAAATCAGTCTGGCGATATCTTAGAAAACTCAGAATAGCTCTACCTCAAGACCCAGCTATACCACTCCTGGGTATACATCCAAAAGATTCCTCACCAATTCACAAGGACATCTCCTCAACTATGTTCATAGCAGCTTTATTTGTAATAGTTAGAAACTGGAAACAACCCAGATATCCCTCAACTGATGGATGGATTAAAAAAACTGTGGTACATCTACACAATGGAATACTACTCAGCCATCAGAAACAAGGAAATCATGCAATTTGCTGCCAAATGGATGGAACTAGAAAAGCTCATCCTGAGTGAGCTAACCCAGACTCAGAAGGATTCACATGGCATCTATTCACTTATAACTGGATTTTAGCCATGTAGTACAAGATAACTATCCTACAACCAACAGATTGAAAGGAACAGGAACATAAACTTTGTTACTTGTTAGTAGGATACCTTGTCCTAGTGGAGCTGCCATGTAGGCCCCCAAGGCAAGAGGAAGCTCTTAGTCCTCATATGGCTGCTGAATTAAAGGGGGCTGATATGGAGGGCACCCCACACTGGAGGAGTAGGGTAGGTGGGGAAAGGGGGAGGATGGGAGAGTGAGAGGGTGAGTCTGGGAGGGGTGGAGGGAGGGGACTATGATGGAGATGTAAATTGAAGTAGTAAATAAACAGTAGAAAAAAAAATCTGCTAACTGTGTGCCCTTTCTTGGGCCATCGTCAGATGGGATACCAGGCAAGTGAAAACAAATGACTCCCAAGTATTAGTGCTTATGAGGATTGGTTGCTAGGCAAAATGTAGGACACTAAGTTGAAATTGAATTTCAGATGAGCACTGAAAAAACTTGTAAAATGAGAATATACCAAATATTTATTGTAAATATACCCCATCCAGTGTTTGAGTTCCATTGGTCCATATCATCTTTATCTAGAACTCAGGCTGCTGGCTCCTTAAAGCCTTTGGTCAGTGACAAACATACCTGCCATTCACTTTGTCTTAACAACAACAACAACAAAAATCACATGGCCAGCCGGGCTGTGGTGGCGCATGCCTTTAATCACAGCACTTGGGAGGCAGAGGCAGGCGGATCTTTGTTCGAGGCCAGCCTGGTCTACAAAGCGAGTCCAGGACAGCCAGAGATATTCAGAGAAACCCTGTCTCGAAAAACCAAAAAAAAAAAAAAAAAAAAATCACATGGCCAGATGTGACATTAGTGAGGTAGGGAAGAACAAGGCTTCCCAAAGGAAGACATTTTTTATAACTGACCACTACCCAGTGTGCCACAAGTGAAGGCTATTGGACGTCACTAACAAGGTTAAACTCGGTGACAAAACCAGGCCTTTTACGATCTATTTTTGCAGTTATGTAATGGAGTAAATAATAACCTTGAAGCAGCTCATATTACACACAGAGGTCACAGGTCCTCAGTGACAAGACGTTAATGAGAGAGAATTGTCAAGATTGAAAATGAGTTACTCTTTTTTTCTTTTCTCAGAGTGTTCCACATTTTCTCTTCTAGTCTGTGATGACAAGTAGCTGTCATTAGGATGCTACTTGGAGAAAGTTTCACAAAAACAAACAGACTTCATCTGTCCTTTCAAGACAAAGATAATGCTTGAGCAATGAGTGAAAACCTATAAGAATTCAGCCTACTGAGGGAGCATTTCTGAAGAAAGACATTTGGAAATCTTTGCAACATTCTATGGGTATGTTGTTCAAAATGATGCCCATGGCTTATTAAAGCTCACATCTGACTGGGGAGGCTTCTGAATAGGTAAAGTACTTGCTTGTGCAAGTGTGAGGACCTGAATTCAGAGACCTAGAACCCACATAAAAGCCAGGTGGCTGGGGCACTCTGCTTGTAATCCCACTGCATAAGAAGAAGACATGGAATCATTTGAGCAAGCTGGCTAGTGAGACTAGGCAAAAGGCCAAGCTCCTGGTACAGCAAGAGACCCTGCCCCAAGTGTGAGGCAAAGAACAATCAAGAAAGACCTGTGATGTCAACCTTGGACACCCACATGTATGCATACACAGGTGCCCATGCACATGTGTACACATGCACCCCTGTGAACATATGTGAACAGGTACACGTCACACACATTTGCATAAGAAAGAAAAGAAAAGAAAGGAAAGAAAAGATGAAGAAAAGCAAGAGTTGAAGCTGCATGTTTAGTGATGGTGGGGTTCTCAGCACAGACCAGTTCTGGGTTTAGTAGGCTGAGTGCTAAGGGAAAAGGCCCTCAAGGTCACAGAGGCAGCAGCCCGTATACCCCTCTGCCACGTGGGGAGCGTTTTGGGGAAAAAAAATCTATTCATACTTTCTTGAGTTTTTTGATACCATCAGTTGACCAACTCAGATCACCTAGATTAATCTCCTTGTCAGCTGTCAACCCACCTGTTTACTCCATACATGCTTGAAAGATCCTCTCTTCACAGCCCGCCAGCCAGCAGGTCTTTCCCCCCTCCTGTTACTCAACCTGGTTTTAAATTTGTTCTATGACAACAGTCTGGCAGCCTTTCTTCTTGATGTATGACAAAACACATTGCATGTGAAACAACCGACTAAGTTAGCCCTTGGTCCATATGTAACTGCTTCATAGGAAGGGCAGCTGGCCTCCAAACAAGATGGAAATGTAGCCAGCCAAACTTCAGTAAAAAACCTCATGTGATTTGTGGCTACGACAGAAAGCGCAGACTGATATAGTAAGGCCTGAGGCCATCTAATTCTTTTAAGTAGGTCTACTTATGTTTTAAGATAGATTAAATGGGTCAGCCATCTAAAATCATTTTAAAATAAACATCTGGGGCTGGAGAGAGGGATAACTTGGTGTGCAAACATAAGGACCTAGGTTCCAGTCTCAGTACCTCCATAAAAAGTCAGGCCGGGCATGTGGAACCCCAAGCAACTGAAATCCCAGTGTTGTAGAGGGCAAGGACAAGAGGATCATGGGCTTGCTAGCCTCCAGGCTAGCTCAGGATTCCGTGAAAGATCTGTTCTCAAAGGAATAAGGTGGAGAGAATGTCATAACAGGGTACCCAACAGTCTCCTTTGCCCTCTGCATGTGTGCACATGTTCACACACTTATTATACATACATGCATATACTATAGTCACAACACACACACACACATTTAAGTTGGAAGGAGACCTCAGACTGATGTGAGTTTTCAACCAAGATTTTCAAACACGAATGGAGTCTATTTAAGCACTTTTCTCTCTTTAAAAAGTATAATAAGAAGAAGAACAGAACTTCCAGGCAGTGGCAGCTCATGCTCCCAGCACTTGGAAGACAAGAGGCAGGAGGATTTCTGTGAGTTCAAGGCCAGCCTGGTCCACAGAGCAATTTCCAGTCTAACCAGGGCTACACAAAGAAACCCTATCTCAAACAAACAAACAAACAAAACAAAACAAAAAGAAAAAGAAAGGAACAGAACCAAAAAACATATTAGTAAGAACTTTTCAGTCTATAAATTAAAATGCTTCAAATAATGTTTTATATACTTTTTTTAAACTATTATGAGTTTTTGTCAATGTGTTAGTAATATATAATTTATAAATATATATTTATATAAATGTATATAAATATATACAATGTTAGGGTTCCATGCTCAGAAATTTTTTTTTAATTTTTAAAAATTTATGTGCATTGGTGTTTTGCCTGTGTGTATATCTGTGTGAGGGTATCAGATCCTGGAGTTACAGACAGTTGTGAGCTACCATGTCCCCTGGAAGAACAATCAATACTCTTAACCACTGAGCCATCTCTCCAGCCCCAACTAAGAACCACTTAAAGTGCTGGTAGGGTTGGTACAGGGCTTTCCATGCAAACATGAGGATCTAATTCAGATCCCATCAGCCATATTAGTGTCAGGTGTGGTGCATGTGCCTGCAATCCCAGCATTTGGGAGCAAAGACAGGAGAATCTTTTGGTCTTTTTGGCTGGCCATCCAGTATAGCCAAATCAGTGAGTTCCAGGTTGAATGAGAGACCCTGTCTCAAAAACTAAAGTGGAGGGTGACTGAGGAAGACACCCACACACAAGTATGCACAGAGGCACAAGTGTTTAATGCTATATGGTTTTAAAAGTTTATAAACTAATGCTTTTGTAAAGGTTATTTATTTATTTGATTTATTTGGGATTTTTAAAAACATGGTCTCATGTAGGCCAGACTGGCCTCAAACTCTGTAGATAGTCAAGGATTACCTTGAATTCCTGATCCTTCTGCACTTGCCTGTCACATACTGGGGTTACAGGCATGTATCATCATGCCTGGCTTGAGAAAGACTATTTTAGATGCAATCAACTGCTATATTTAAGTCAAGAACAATTAGCAAGTTAATGAGGTATACTTTGCTTCACACTTTAATGTGACAAGAGTAGACAAATGTGAATTGTAAGACAATGTAAGATTGGAGCACAGTTCACCGGTGAAATGGCAAAATAGCTTTGGTCACAATTGCCTGATGCTTTATCTATGAAGTGCTAATTATTTAATTTCTGTTCTGAAATTAATAACATCTAAGCAGAACATTTGGAAACAATTTTTTTTTCCTGCGTTGAAAGGAGTTTGTTTCCTAGACACCCATGAACTTGGATTCCTTTGCAAACTCTCAGCACTGGTTTTCAGAATACAGACAAGTGTTTGTAAGGGCAAGCTGTCTCCAGTAGCTTTCTCTCTTTCTGTCTCTGTCTCTCTGTCTCTCTGCCTCTCTGTCTCTCTGTCTCTGTCTTTCTCTGGAGGTTGGGGGTTGGGGGAATGACTGTTTATATATGTGGTTGCCCAGAGGAGGACATTGGGTTTATTATTCTCTGCCCTATTCTCTTGGGACTGGGTCTCCCACTGACTCTGGAGCTAGGTTAGCAGCCAGCAAGCCCAAAGATGCTTCTTCCTTTGCCTCCCACATTGCTAGGGTTACAGGTGCAGGTGGAGCCACACCTGGCTAGCTCTTCGTACTTGAGGTTTGAACTCTGGTCCTCAAGCTTGCACAGCAAGTGCTCCTACCCATTTAGTCACACACACACCCTCCCCCGACCCCAGATATCAGTTTTTATAGGAGGAATGTTCTTAGAGTATTTGAGTTTTGTCCTCCAAACCTGATCAATACCTGAAACAAATCCTGGGAATAGTTTCAGAGCCCTAACATCTGCTCCCCAAGTATACCAGTGGCTGAAGCCCAAGTGCAGTTATTTACCCAGCACAGAGAGGAATGAGACAAGAATTGCCTAGTGAACCATCCAGCGAGTGTGCCAGCCAACAGTGCTGTGCCCCCCACTCCCCCACTTCCCAGTTAAGGGCGTGGCTTTCCTGATCCAAATGAATCCTTCAGTTATTAGATATTTACGAGGAGGCATCCAATGGGGGCAACACAATGTCCACTACCTGGGCCTTGTCTCTAACTATATCATAACATCATCTGATTGTATTCCCTCAGGCACTGAAGAGATGTGGTGTCTGTTCTCAGAGTCACACAATCATGAGGATCCTAGGGACAAGACCCATTGCTTAGAATGCAATGCAGGATGGCAGCCGCTGCCTGAACTGTGGGTGTTATCCACATATGACAGTTTTTTACATATTTATTTACATTTTTTTCTCTCTAGGAAACAGAGCCAGAATCCACAGATGTCATTATCCATCTGCACACATTTGTTTACTACCCAGAAGGCAAGATTGCATTTTAAACGCATTGGATGATTATTCTTTTGCATCACAAGTGACTTGAGACGCTCTGACCATTCACGTTGACCCTGGCTGAAAGTGTCTGTCAAAGCCTTGCTTCCTGGAGTGCTTTGAGATTCTCCTACAAAAGGCATTTGCCAAGCACAGAGTGGAAAACCAGCATTTATATTCATTCGTCGCTGTGGCAGTTCTCCCTGGAATCTTCCTCTTGTCTGTCAACACTAGGAGGAAGGTGCTGACCTCATCTGCATTACAAATGGCTTCCTTTTAATGGGAGGCAGGTAAGATACACACTACACACACACACACACACACACACACACACACACACACACACACACACACA
>CAJQZJ010004755.1:5590552-5638285 GCA_907164525.1 Lophiomys imhausi
ACACACACCATACACACACACATAAACCTACATACCACACACACACATACATACACACCATACACACACACCATACATACACACCATACACACACCATGCATAAGAACACATGTATGCACACACATGTGACAGTGGAAGAATTTGCAGTCACCTTGTGGACTGTAACCAGACTCCTCAGACCAATCATCTGCAACAACAGAGAGGTTTGTAGAAGGATTTGTCCACTGTCGCCTGAGACCTTTTACGCCTGGGAGTTAAAGTCAGAGCCTCGCTATTTGAGAATCAGTTTGCTGTGCATGTTTGTAAATTTATCTCCCTAGCATATTTTATGCTCCAGTTAATTTAGTTGACATTTAATTTAGTTGACATATAAAAATAAAATCAATTTTCAGACAAAATATCCATAAAATAAGTGAAATGGCATAATAGGTTTCAAGAAATTAAAATGTAATATATTTAGGCTTCTAAATTCTAAAGCAATTTCATCTAGAATAGTAGATACTGTAGCTGTAATTTAAAATAAAATCCCTGTCAGTTGTACAATAACAAATGTTGCTACATATTCAAAAATTTATTGCTTGGAGTACTTTGTTATAAAAAATGAAAATTTTTGTTCAAGTGTCCTTTAACACGTCAAAAAGTCTAAACAGGAATACTTGCTGCCTTGACATTCAGTCTGTAATTAAGCTGTGACAATGATTATTACTTTGGATATAAACACTATCGCATTTCACTGGGTGAGTTCTTTAATTAATGTCGGGTTCTGTTCTGTTTATTGCCCGTGTACTTATGCTTCCTGTCATTTTCCAGTTGTCTGCTTGAATCCCGTTTTTAAATAGTGATTTAGCGACTGATAATGTGTATTGATTTCCATGCTCCCTCTCATTTACATTTTTATCACTTTGGTTGGTGTATTCGGGCTTAATCATTTTATTTTTATAAACAGTCACACAGTATGTTAATTTAACTGCATGATTAAGCTTGGCTTCTAAAGAGAGTTTGTTTTAGAAAGTGGTCCCCAAAGTAAGTCAGTATTGGGCATTTTCCATGAGTCAAAGGACTTGCTCTCCAGCCGATAAATGGAAACATAATTCTAGATTTTTCAGAAGTGCTTTGGTCATGTGAGGCTTACAGCACTGTAAGTTCCAGCAGGTGGTGCACTGTGATTTAAAGCCAGGATCTGCAAATAGGGATGCGATTTCAATGAGTCTTCCCAGTTGTATACACTGAGGTCTCTCTATGTGAGTCCTGTTCTGCAGATGACTACACAGGGGAAGTGAGAGGAGAAATCAGGGTGGGCTAGAAAAACCAGAAGACCTGCCAAAAATCATGCATACGTAGAACAATATTTCTTCATATGCTTCAAGCACAAGATGTGTTAGCGCTTTTAGCTTTCATGCTCGCAGATGCAGTGAACGCCAGGCTTCAGCCTCATACGAGGTGATGTCCTCACCTAAACAGACAAAGCATGTAGCCCTGGCTGTCCTGAAACTCACAGTGTAGACCAAGCTGGCCTCAAACTCAGAACTCCTCCTGGCTCTGAGTTCCCCATGTCCCGTTCTCCCCTTCCCCTGCACCATCACTGCCCAGCTTCGGTTGTTTCCTCTCGTTGCAGTCATTTGTTTGTGTGACCGAGAAGACACAGGATGATTAAGGCAGGGACAACTTTGAGGCAGTCTGCCTGAGAAGGAGCTGTTTTCTTTTCTCCAAATGTGGCTCGGTGTCTGAAACCCCCTATGTTGTTAACGAATAAATGAGCACATAGACAATGCATTTAGGGCATGATAGGCAGGCAGCAAGTGCCACGCAAACGTTACCACTGCTCTTATTATTTTTAAGTGTGTATGTGTGTGCTATATGTGCATGTGCGTGCATGTGTGCAGAAGCTAGAAGAGAATGTCAGGGGTTCTGCTCTCTTATTCTCCACTTTATTCCTTTGGGGCCAGGTCTCTGATTGAACCCAGAACTAGGCTGGCAGCTGGCAAGCCCCAGCCATTCTTTCGACTTCACTTCAAAGAGCCTGGTGCTGCAGGCATGCACCGTCATCCTGACTTTTTATGTATGCACTGGGATCTGAACTCAGTTCCTCATGCAAGCACTCTTACCCACTGAGCCATCTCTCCAGCTCCAACACAGTACTTTTAAAAAAATTTATTTGTTTATTTTCCATTCCAATCACCATCCCTCTCCTCCTAGTCCCACCCTCCCACCCACTTCCCCCATACGCTCTCCTCACCCAGTGCCAACCCACTCTGGCACATCAAGTCGAATCAGGACTAAGTGCTTCCTCTTCCTCTGAGGCAAGACAATGCAACTCTGCTAGGAAAATGAGCTCCAGAGGGAGGCAACAGCATCTAAATCAGATAGACCCCATTCCAATTGTTAGGAAATCCACTTTAGGACCAAGTAGCTCATCAGCTTCATAAGTGTAGTGGGCTTAGGACAAGTCCATGAATGTTCTTTGGTTAGTGATTCAGTCTCTATGAGCCCCCCTTTTGAGTCCGAGTTAATTGGCTATGTGGGTCTTCTTGTGGTGTCCTTGATCCCTTCAGCTTCCTCAAACCTTCCCCTAACTCTTCCTCAAGACTCCCTGATTTTTGCCTAATGTTTGGCTGCAACACTGCACTTTTTAAAGTAGCCAGGTATGGAGGTGCATGGCTTTAAACCCTAGCATTCAGGAGACAGAGGTGGGTAGATCTCTGTGAGTTTGAGGCTAGTCTGATCTACATAATGAGTTCCAGGATTGCCAGGACTATGTAGAGAGACCTTGTCTCAAAAAACCAATAAATAAAATACAATGAAAAGGAAAACAGAACTAGAAATGGCTCAGTGAGGAAAGTGCTTGCCCTGCAAGTCTGAGGACCAGAGTTTAACCGCCCAGCACCCACAGAAATGCCAGGCAGCATGGTGGCTCACCGGTCATCCCAGATCTTTAGAGCAAGCTGCTAGGAGACAAGCCTGAATGGGGAACCTTGGGCTGAAATGAGAGACTCTGTTAATATATGAGGTGGAGAAACACAGACCCTGTATTCTCCCACCAGTTACTATCACAGCTTTTAAATGTCATCCTGTTTTTAAAAGCATTCAAGCCATTTCAGTCATTTTTAGTGAATAATTTAGTAGCATTAAGTACATACACAGCATCATGAAAATATCTGCTGTTATCCTTTTCCAGTACTTTCTCTTCCCAAACCAAAATTCTGCACGTGAAACATGAATTCCCTGGCTCCCCTATCCCACTCCAACTGTACTTTCTGTCTCTATGAATTTGGCTACACTAATGGCCTCAGGGAAGTGGAACTAGACAATATCTGACCTCTTGTGACTGGTTTATTACTGTTTCCTAGGGCCATGTCCTTTGTAGCATGTGTATAAAATTTTCATTCAGTGTGTGTGTGTGTGTGTGTGTGTGTGTGTGTGTGTGTCAGAGGCCAACACCTTAGTCACTTTTGACCTTATTTTTATTTTTTTTTTTTTTTGGTTTTTCGAGACAAGGTTTCTCTGTGTAGCCCTGGCTGTGCTGGACTCACTTTGTAGACCAGGCTGGCCTTGAACTCGCAAAGATCCGCCTGCCTCTGCCTCCCAAGTGCTGGGATTAAAGGTGTGCGCCACCACCGCCCGGCTTGACCTTATTTTTTGAGATAGGAATTCTCACTGAAACTGGAGCTTGCTGCTTCAGCTAGTCTGATGAGTTCCCAGGGTCCACCTGTCTCTACCTGCCTAGCACTGGGTTATAGATGTGTTCTACTAGCCAGGCGTGGTGGCGCACGCCTTTAATGCCAGCACTCGGGAGGAAGAGGCAGGCGTGTCATTGTGAGTTCGAGGCCAGCCTGGTCTACAAAGCGAGTCCAGGACAGCCAGAGCTGTTACACAGAGAAACCCTGTCTTGAAAAACAAAACAAAAAAAAAAAAAAAATAGATATGTTCTACTGTGTTCAGGTTTTTTGTTTTGTTTTGTTTTGTTTTTCAAGACAGGGTTTCTCTGTGTATCCCTAGCTATCCTGGAACTCACTCTGTAGACCAGGCTGGCCTTGAATTCATAGAGACCTGCCTGCTTCTGCCTCCCAAGTGCTGGGATTAAAGGCTTGCACCACCACGCCCAGCTCGTGTTTTTGTTTTATATATGTACATTTTCTCTTGACTTTTAGACATGGTATATGTGTCTATATTCAACCCCTTTCATTTTACCCCAATCCCCACCCAATATTGGTACCAAGTCCACTTTATTATGACCATAAAAAATATGGGTTCCAGCTGAGGCATGTGTTGTTTTTTCTTGACCTTTCATTGTTTTTTGCTGGAGTTTTCCAGCATCAGTTTTCATGTGCTAGTTCTGTGTATCATTGGTGCTTTTTCCTCAACACTCAGCTTTATGTTTAAGAATAAAAAGTTCATTTTTCTCTTCTTCTCATTGTCTTGTTTTCTCCCTGTCCCCGCACCCAGAATTCTGTCATGCACCTTTACAACTTCAGTGGGTGTTCCCTTGTAAGGATGACATCCTCTTCTCCATTGTTCTAAGATGTTCCCCCCTAAAAATTTTTTAGATGTATTTTATTTTATGTGTGTGGATTTTTGCCTGTGTGCGTGTACCACATGCATTCCTGGTGTCCATGGGGGTCAGAAGAGGGCATTAGATCCTCTAGATCTACAGATGGTTGCTAACCACCATATGGGGCTGGGAATTGAACCTGAGTCTTTTGAAAGAGCAACATTACTCTTAACCACTGAGCCATCTTGGCAGTCCAAGACTTCCCATCTTTTTGATGCTGTGCACAGCATCACATCTTTGTTGCTTAAAATACATCCTTCAATGGCTTTGTAAGAAAAATTATACTAGAGATCGATATTTTGATGTCTCAATTATGTTAACTTTATTTACTTACTATTTTGGAAGATTGTACAGCTGAGGATAGGACTCTGAGTGGATAAATCACGTTATTTAGGATACTGTAAGGAAATATTCATCTTGGTTTCATTTTCCCCTTGGGCTGCACTAGGGGTTCATCTTTGCAGCAGGAACACTCCAAGCTCACACTCAGCCTCTGATCCATGTCCCAGCCCTTCCTGCTCTTGGTCTTAGTTCTTGGTCCTGAGAAATCTTACAGTACTCTTGTTTTCAGTTTAATTTTTTTTTTTTTTTTGGTTTTTCGAGACAGGGTTTCTCTGTGTATCCTTGGCTGTCCTGGACTCACTTTGTAGACCAGGCTGGCCTCGAACTCACAAAGATCCGCCTGCCTCTGCCTCCCAAGTGCTGGGATTAAAGGCGTGCGCCACCACCGCCCGGCTTCAGTTTAAGTTTTTGACAATACAAACCTACAAGAAAAAAACAAAGGAAAGGATAATGGGCACCTGGAAACCACACACACAAACACACACACACACACACACACACACATGATTCATTATCGTAACCATCTTGGTAGGCACACTGCTTTATTTTGTGTTCTCTCTCTCTCTCTCTCTCTCTCTCTCTTTTGGTTTTTCAAGACAGGGTTTCTGTGTATCCCTACTATCCTGGACTGACTTTGTAGACCAGGCTGGCCTCGAACTCACAGAAATCCCCCTGCCTCTGCCTCCCAAGTGCTGGGATTAAAGGTGTGCACCACCATGCCCGGCTTATTTTCTTCTCCTTTTCCAGCGCTTGTTTCTTTCCATCTGATATGTAATTACTGTCTTCCCTAGTTTCTGATGCTGTGATAAATACTGACATAAAACAGCTAAGGGGAGCACTGTTACACCTTACAGTCCATCATCAAGGGAAATCAGGCCAGGAACTGAAAAAGAGACCATGGAGGAATGCTGCCTACCGGCCTGCTCCTCGTGGTTTGCTTAGTCTTCTTCCTTGTGTATCCCAGGACCAACTGCCCAAGGGTCAAACTGCCCACAGTGGGCTGGGCCCTTCCATAACAACCATTAATAATAATAAAAAAAAATGCCTGATGGGCTTGCTAACAAGGCAATCTGTTGGAGGCATTTTCTTAATTTCAGTTCTGTCTTCCCAGTTGACCTGAGCTTCTGTCAAGTTGACAAAGACAAAAACAAAAAACAAAAAAACTAAGCAGAACGCTGTCTATGAGTACCCTCTCACATGTCTATTACAAAGCTCATTTGTTGAGCACTTGGAAGCAGCACACATCATCATGCCTCCATCCTGAACACCTCCAAATGGTTTTTATCATCACAGTAAGACACTGAAACACACAGGTGAGCCCAACATAGAGGCCATATTTGGAATTTCCCCAATGGTCTTGACTCATCTTCATCCTGTGCCTTTATTCTTTTTCTATCCCTGGGTTGAGCGTAGCTCTGGAGGCATATATGTTGACTGAAAAGGATGCCGTGTTCTGCCCAGAGCTTGGTCATTCCAAGTGTGCATGCCCGTATGTCCCTGTTACAGACACAGTTTTCCTGCCCATAGTTAGCTTTGAGAACCCCTTCCCTGCCCCCACTGTCTTTGGCTTTCCTGCAGGGCAGTAGGGGCCCTGCTTAGACACCCTGCAGCAGACTGTCTTGCATCTCTCCACTTCACCCTCCTGGGCCCCACCCACCTCCCATGGCTTTTGTCTCCAACTCTCAGTTCCTATTACCTGGTTAACATCCTCTCAACATCTAGGGTATACCTGCTGCTCTCTGCCACGTAGCTGCTATTTCTCTTGGTTCTCTTAGTTCTTGTGGATCTACATCACCAGTTCTCAACCTGTGAGTGGTTACATATAAGATATCTCGTGTATCAGATAGTTACATTATGATTGATAACAGTGGCAAAATTACAGTTATAAAGTAGCAACAAAAATAATTTTATGGTTGGTGGTCACCACAGCATGAGGACCTGTATTAGAGTCACAGCATTATGAAGATTGAGAACCACTGATCTGCATCTTTGAAAACTCCTCTTTTGGAGGATTTTCAGAAGGATCGAGAAGAAAAGAGCAGGGCCAGCTTGCCATGAATTTTCTCTGTGGCATTTCTTTTTACTCATGCTGGTGATTAGACCCAGGGCCTTGCACAAGCTAGGCAAATGTTTCTACCACTGACTCACACCCCTGGTCCCACTCCTCTTTCCTTTCTAACCTTGAGACAATGTGGCACAGATTGAACCTAAGGTCCTTTCTTTTTTTGTTTTTCCTTTCAGCCTCCAGAATAGCTGAATAATATAAGCCTGTGACATCAATCCCCACGTCTGTGGCATACTTTCAATTGACAATGCGTTCGTTATTCATTCAGGACTACCAAGAGTATTCGTACAGCAGGCCACTGAGATGTGACGGTGGGCACTGATCCAAGGATGACCTTTGCTTTACGGAGATCACTGCCTGGGGGTGGGGTGCATGTCTCATTAGGAAGTGTGGTGGGTGTTCTGCAGGAAGGTTCAGGTTTCTCTACCCAACTGGTGGCCTGACCTAGTCCAGAGAGTAGAAGTGATTCGTGGGATTTGAAAGAGGACTGGGAGTGGAGCAGGTCCAAGCACACTATGGTCCTTGGGAATCAGCAAAGGCTGTTGGTGGCAGAGAACATGGTGCATGGAGCACGTACAGAGCACAAGGGTTGATGGTGTGAGGGGACATGAGCCATGCTCTACGTTAGCAACTCTGTCTTAGTGCTCAGTGTTACTGAGGCCACTGCAGAGATTTGGAAGCACCAGCAGAGTCTTCTTCATGCTAATCAAAGACCACAGGGCAATGAATGGCTTGAATTGGAGGGAAGGGTGGACCTGGGGACCCAGGGAGGATGTAGTCACTGACTTGATAAGTAATGGTGACTTCCAAGATATGGCAGGACTTGGGAAAGTAGGCATCATTAGGTTGGCCTAGGTCTTTGGTATGTGGAACTGGACAGATGGTGGTGAGAAAGGAATAGAAAATTCTGGACAACAACTAGGTTTAAGAACTACCAGACTGCATTAGTGCCAAGCTAGCCACTGGGCAAGAAAAAGCCCTTGCTTCAACTGTAGACAGAATGCTGTCCGAAATGGACAAATCGATAGCCTAGCTCTGCCAAGACAGGGTGGACAAGTCCTTCATAATTCTTGATTTACAATTAATGTCTGTTAGAGATACTGGGACAAAAGGCTAAAGAAAGATGCTCTAATGTTATAGAGAGAAATTGGGGACTGTCCAGGCAGACAGTTGTCTGTCATTTCTTAGTGTTGGAAGCTGCTGGCTCTGCACTTCCTGTTTATTCAGATGTATTTATCTTTCTCAGGTCTCTGATATGGTTGAAGACTAGGCAGACATAGTCTCACGGTTAAGTTTTAAGATGTTTAGGAATTAAGAGGATGTTCTAGGTCTAAGAAGATGTTTTTAAGTTAGTAATGCAAGTTAGGATGGAAATTGAGTTAGGTATAAAACTTTAAACTCATAGAGATAGATAGATAATAGAATATTCTTATTAGTTGCCAAATACATATAGACTGGACATTGGGAATGTATGCTATACCTTATAGTTTTCATGATTATTTACTAATTGTTCTTATTGTTTTGTATTGTATCTATTGTTATAAGAAATACAGCCTTTTATTGGACTAAAAGGGGGAGATAATGGAAAAAATATACATCTTAAATTAAAAAATTGTGATGGGGATGATGAAAAAAAAAAAACCTACCAGAAATGACAGATTAGGCACATGCCTATAATCCCAGCATTTAGGAGATGGAAGGAGTTAAAGGTCATCTGTAGTAATCTAGTAAATTTAAAGCCAGCATGGGCTGTATGAGACCCTATATCAAAGCAAAACACCACTAAAAAGAAAAGACCAGATCTGTCTGTCAACAGAAGAAATACTATCACATAAACTGCGATGGAAGCAAAACTAGGCAGCTAAGGCTGTAACCTAGAGGAGCCAGACAGAGCAGGAAGAACATGAATCATGATTCCAGAAAACAGGCTAAGGTCCAAAAAACCACACAGTTGCTGATCGACCCAAAGGTGCATCTGTTAAATTCCCGATTCCAGTCTTGGAAGAACAGCATGAAAGAGGCAGCTCTCGAAGGTGTTCCTCCACTGCAAACTGGAAACCACTGTTTCCAAGGGAAGCTGTCTGTCTACAGAGCTGTGTCATCCAGGGCTACCACACGGAGTCACTGAGTTGGTGTCCAGTACTGGCTTCAGAACTAGGTAGGATGCACTTCACTTTACCTGTGTGGATATGCTGGGCAGACTAGCTGCTGAACAAAGGTAAGCTGTAAGATATTGTAAGATGCAGCTAGTGGAGGGACTGTGCTGTGAGCAGGGCCCCTAGGTGCCCCCACATCTCCAGCCCCTATTGCAGTCCTACCCTCTGTGGAGTTACAGAGGGAAAATTAGAGAGCTTGACCAGAAGGCTTCATGAAAATGTTCTCATGGAGCAATGATTCAGAGAGATATGGGCAAGTTATGAGACCATGTGCAAGGAGGGCTCTGTCACAATTCCTAAGACTAAAGGGGAGGGAGGGAATGTGCCCTGGAGCCCAATGAAAACCAGAACCAGGGAAGAAGTAAAAGAAAACAGAGACATCTAGAGAGATGGTACCATAACAAAGAGGAAGCAGAGGAAAAAAAAAAGTTCTAGCTTTTCTCCCACTTTGTTCCATCTCTCCTAGGTTTTAGGTCTACTTAGGAGCCAGAAGGCAAAGAAGCCTGGGCCACAGTGTCTGCAGGGTTCTGTCTTACAGCCAGGGGCAAGGAGGATGGGATAGACCAAGGAAGCAGGGAGTGGAGAACCTTCCATATATTGGTTACTTTTCTAGCTGCTGCAACAAAATAGTCAACAAAAGGGGGGGGATTACTTTGAGTCATAGTTTGAGGACACGTTTTGTCATGTGGGGAAGAAATGGCAGAAGGGGCACAAAGCAGCTGGTCACATTGTGCCCACAGTCAGGAAGTAGAGAGGTGAACGCTGGTGCTTAGCTCACTTTCTCCTTTATTTTTTTTAAGTTTTATTTATTTATTTTATGTATATGAGTGCTCTATCTGCATATACACCTGCGGCCAGAAGAGGCAATCAGTTCACACTGTGGGTGGTTGTGAGCCACCATGTGGTTGCTGGGAATTGAACTCAGGACCTCTGGAAGAGCAGCCAGTACTCTTAACCACTGAGCCATCTCTCCAGCCCTCACTTTCTCCTTTTTATTCAGACTAGGAGCTCAGCCTAAGGAATGGTGCTGTCCACATTTAGGGAGGGTCTTCCTGTCTTAGCCCAGTCTAGATCCTGTCATATTGCCGATCGATGTTAACAATTATAACTTCTAAACTATCTCCAGCTTCTGCTGCCCGTGCTGTTGGCTGGGAGACATCTCCCTGAGCTCAGCCTACATCTGGAGCTTTGCTCAGTCCTCTCCCAGCATGTACACACTGATCTTCCAGGGAGGATCACTGATACCCTTGTTCAGAACAACCATAGAAACTTCTAAGGCCAAATACAAATGGCTTTTGGATTCCCCACCACTTGGCTGGATTATCTGCCCCATTGCTTCTGTCCGTCACTGAGGAGGGCCAGGAGGTGTCTGGATTGTCCTCGGCTTTCCAGGATGACCTTGTGTACAGCCGGTTACGGTGTGTATGCTCACAAAGATGTGTGAATGGCACTTCTTTCTTCACTCTGGCTTGTGACTGGAACCCTGAACTGAAGAGTCTGTCAATGCTCATGGGCTTTCACACTCCAAAGGGTTCAGTGGGCCCTGATAGTAAAAGAATGAACACATACTATGAATCCAGGGACATATCTCTCTGGACAAGGGGGAGGAGGGCATCCAAGGCTTTCTGTGCCAGCTGGAGAAAAACTCAAATAATGGGATAGAGTGGATGTCGTAGAGGCCACAAGTGTTTTGAATCGAGTTCAAGTCAGAGTATGCTGGCTGGGGTTATAGTCAGATATATAGAGGGTTGCACCAGGGCCGGGAGCTGGAATCCCAAGCTCACTCCCACAGGAACTCATGTTTCCAAAAGCATCATTCCTGTGGAGGGTCAGGGCTGAGACCCACCACCCAGTCCTGGAGAGGCGACAGCAAGGGTGGACAAGGGCTGATCTGTGCTCAGCAATGGTGGACAGACAGACCTGCAAAAGCCATGTTAGAGGACAGACAAGTGTCCCTGGGCTTTCAAGTCTTCAGTCAGGCCTCTCTTAGGACTTTCCAATGCTGGAGGGGCCCCTCTAGCCCAGGACTCTCTCTATTATCATCAGTGAGGCCTCACCTTCTTTCTTTCCCAGCTCCCTTTGGATCCCCATTCTTTTTTGACAAGGAAACGTTATTGGCTCACGGATGGAAAGGTAGCAGAGACACCAGTCTGTGTGCATTCAGATTAAAATCTTCCAGTGAGGACTGGGGTTCTCACTCTGCTTGAGAGCTCTGGGACCGGGTTTGATTCATGTGCTCATTCGAGACCCCAGCAGTGTACCCAGAACAATATGATGCTGCCATGGGCTGGTATTGGAGTGAGGAGTACAGCTAATTCCACCCAGACAATACAGAATGGCGCTGGGGTTTGTTGCTGGAAGGACAAGGAAGATGACAATCTCAGAACTACAAGTCCCAGGTGTAGCTGTCTATAGCCTGGGAATCCTCTGCCTCTAATCCCTACAATACTTTGTTATGGTAAGATCTGGTCCCTGGCATATCACCTTTAAGGAAAAATCATTCAGGTGATCTATTTACATAAAAAATTACTCCCAGACACTCAAAGAGTAAGGCTAGTAGTAGGCTGTTCAGAGCTCAGGAGGGGAGATATATACATACATATCTTCAATTGGCACCATCTACCTTTTGGCGGGTGAGTCAGTTTCCTGAGAATGCAAATTTGGAAACTTTCACAGTTGTGCTCAGAGGAACACGTGGAGACAACCTCACAGGTCTGGGCTTGCTGCTTAGAGATCTCATCAGGGATTTTCCTGGAACTTTACCTCCATTATTCTCCACCGTTGGACTCCAAAGCTTCTCTCCTCCAAGTGTGGTGCAGGGCCGAGCATGAAGCCTCAGCAGACGGGACACTTTATGGAAGTTTACCTTCCATAATGCAAGTCTTAATTAAAGTGGCCTCCAAGGAGAGGATGGGAGAACTGCTTGCCTGCCACAAGGGTGGGCAAGAATGGTTCCGTGAGAATGTGGACCCATTCCTCAGGCTGTGAGTCCTTGAGAACAGGGGCTCTTTAGCACCTAATGCAATTTGGTGTCTCATCTGTAGGCAGCCCTATCACTGATTTGGCATTCATGGTAGCTTCATCCCATTCTTGCCTGGCTTTTGAGTGACTGCAAGGTATTAGTTGTATCTTACAGGGTTTGCTATGCTTTCTCTAAAACAATCCTTAAAATTTGCCTCTGACCACAAATACCAATATATGTTCATTATAAAATTTTGAAGAAAAAACACAGTGCAGAAAAAAGAAAAAAACACAATTATAAAATATTTATGTAATTTCTATTAGCCTGTGCATGCATATATGTGACTATAGGTTTTTTTTTTTTTTAGAGATCACTTTATATAAATATCTACCATTCTTTTTGAGTATATTTTTTTGTACCATTCTTTCATACTTTTTGGAACTGACTGCCCTGCTTTTAGTTGCATTGAGATTACCACCCCCACCTCAACGAATACTGTAATGAGTATACTTAGGGATAACTCTGTGCAAATGCATGACTGTTTTCTTGGGGTACATTCTCAGAGGTAGAACTGCTGGGCCATAAGCTGTGGTCCAGCTTTCGAGGGCTGTTGCTACCACATTACTCTTTGATGCCAATATCAGTTTCTTAATTCTTAGTTCTGGGATCAAGACTGGCAGCACCACTGAACACTGAGTGGCTCTGAGGGAGGTACATGCCAAGCCCCAACCTTGAGAGATGAGACTCCTAGCCATACTGCTCTTTGTTCCTTACAAATGAACCTACCTTCTTGAACTCAGTCCCTCTCACTGCTTGTCCAAATATCTTGCATGTACATGTGTGTGTGTGTGTGTGTGTGTGTGTGTGTGTATGTTTCTGTGTGAGTGAGTGTGCCCACATTGGAGGCCAGAGAAAGAAATCTTGTGTCTGCCTATATCCCTCTCGTCCTTATTCCTTTGAGACAGGGTCTCTCACTGAACCAGAAGCTCATGGTTTTCAGCCAGGCTAGCCCCAGGGGATCCACCTGTATACAACCCCCTCCAGTACTGGGGTTACAGGCATATATGACCCACACTTTTATGTGGGTACTGGGGATTCAAACTCAGATCCTCATGAAAACAACCTAAGTAAGCACTGTTATCTATTGAACCAATTCTTTAGTCCCTAAACATCCCTATTAACATTGAGGTGAATTTGGTTCCCACCTTTTAAATATGTATATGTGTATGTATGTGTGAGAATGGACATGCATGTGTGCGTGCATACATGTGGAGTCCAGAGGTCAGAGGTCACCCTCCAGCGTCTTTCTCTCCTTAAGCCCAATTCTTTTTTTTTTTTTTTTTTTTGCTGAGACACGGTCTCTCTCTGGCCTGGAACTCACTGAGTAGGCTAGGCTGGCTGGCCAGTGAGCCACAGAGATTTGTCTGTCCTCATGCCCCCAGCACTGAGGCTCTAAGGATACATCATCATGCCTGGAATTTTTTTTTTTTTAACATATGTCCTGGAGTCAGAGCTCAGGTTCCAGTTTTCCTGACTGAGCCTTGTCCTCAGCCCCTCGGCTTCCCACCCTGGGTGTTTTTGTCTCCTGGCTTGCCATTCATTCTGAGTCTCCTAGGGAGGAGTCACAGGTCAGAACACCCTTTCTATGAGCCAGCACATCTCTCTAGAAGCTTTGCCATTTGGGTCTATTCCAAACAGGAGGGTTACTTCACCTTGGCAGCGGCCTGGTCTCCAGGATGGCCATAGGGGTTTTTCTGGGAAGTATGCAGAGGTGCTTGAACAGAGCATTTGATTTTGCTTTGAAGAGAGAGCTGACCATTTCTTTTCAGATGCCAGCAATAACTGGCCAAAGAAGGAGATACTAGCTGGAACACTCCCTGGGCTATCTGGTGGAAAGTCACAGCTGCTCTGGCCAATGGGAACAAGAGCTAATTTGCTCTGAGGCCCTAATTGGCTGATGGTGTAATTACGCTTCTACTATTTTAAGACTGTGTTTCTAGCCCCAGCTTGGCAGGCTTTCTGGAGGCATCTGGCGGCAATGATCAACGCCTCTTTTTTCAAGGAGGCTCACAATTGATTCATCTACGGACCCACAAGGACAGACTCATTTAGTAGGGCCAACATGTTTCAAAGAAAAGTATATTTTCATTAACTAGCCTCAAAGCAGTAATTATATGTTCAGAGAACACAGTAAAATTTTATTTCTAAATATTTGGCAGTGAAAGGTTGAAGGCAGTGTGCATGTGTGTGTCCAACATGCTGCATGTGTTTTAAATAAACCCAGCATCTTCCCCCTCCAAAAGGAAGCAGGATATACAATCATGTAGACTTTTGAAATTTAATTTTTAGCAACAGGATGTGTTTCTAAATACCACTAACATATCAAAAAGAGAATGTGTAAAGCCTTTAAAATTGTTATCAAAGTAATTCCAAAGCAAATGAGGCGTCTTTAATTTTTTTCCTGTCTTGTCTTTTTTCTTTCCTTTTCTCCTAAACATAGTGGTGTCTGAACACACAACTAATCTCCAGTGAGAATCAAAAGCATTAGTAGTGGTGTCTTTGCCCAGGATCCTGCTGAACTTGGACGCTCCCCCCCATCAGATTCACAGTTTATAATCACAGTTATCACAGAACCATTAAAAGCCTATTAACTTGAATTCCCACCATTCCTTTAGGGCAAGGGCAAAAGAGACAGAGAAAGAGAAAGAGAGAGGGAGGAAAGAGAGCGAGCGAATAAAATAACTTGAATGTAAATGTAACACAACATTTGAAAGGAGAGAATCTCTTAATTATGCCAGCCAAGGAAGAATGTCTCCACACAAGCAGATGGCTGAGTGAAAAAAAAAAAAAATGCCACACAAAGTCTTAGGCTCAGGGGTTGCCACAAAAATGATTTTTCTGGGAAGAGACTGGTGTAGCATTCGGGGGCAGGTGTGCAGTGTCCAGACTTCTCAGGAGGAGGACCGTAGGGAATTTGTTAGAATTTGTAGCTACTGGCTAGCTTGGCTGAACAAACACATCTTGGTGGCTGACAGAATCAGCCTGGAAAAAATGTTCACCATATTCGGTGGGAGCGAATGCCCAGAAGAGATCCGAGCTATTGTCATGTGAGAAATTTGATTTCTTGTTTCTCCACCCTCCAGTGCCTTCGCTGACATTCCCCCTAACAATGTTATTATGGGCCACCCTGTAAGACAGTGCAGTCAATAAGGTGTCTTGTGACTAGAGATAAAGCACAGAGTTCTTATCTCACCAAGAACAATTAGACACATCAAATTACTTTCTAAAAATCATACTGCAGTGAGCCTCGCGCATACCAATGACAGAGCTGCTCGTGGGAGGCAAAGAAGCTCACCCTGTTGAGTCCCCAAACCCCACATCCCTGGTATATTTGGCTTCAGCCCTCTTCTTGCATTTGTAAAGGTATATTGACATCATCCGAGGAGGGACTGCACATTTTTGCTGTTGTCTGAAATACTGAATGTCAATCAATCTACCCTCACCTTAAACGAGTTCTTCCTGCATGGATTGCCCACACTCATTGGCCAGCTTGATCCCATTTCTGCAGTGGATGAAGCAAATGACACAGCCCAGAGGGAGTGGGTTATTGACTAAGTGCTTAATTAGGCGCACAACCCTGATGTGGTCATTCTTGTACACTCAGAACGACTGGACCGTGGGGGTGGCAAAACCATGAATCTGGCTAACTCTCATTTGCTCAAGCCACAGTAGAATCAATGGGGCAGCAATCTAAATTAAACATTAACACAGCCACACCGCAGCATGTTTATGTAATTGTGCAATGAAGCAGCACGCGTCATAGGATCCTTCCGGGAAGCATAGTACTGGCTTTCTGATAACCCTGTCGGGCACCTTGGCTACAGTGCAATCCAGAAAATTTTTGATTCTGGTTTTTTTTATTTGTTTGTTTTTGAGCTCAGGAACCTTGTTTGACACAGGTTCTTATTGAGGTCTAGAGAGTGCCTGAGAACCTGCATTTCTCATGAACTCTGGGTAATTCCAGTGTTGCTGGTCCAATCTCCACAACAGACATCTGAGTCTCAAGTGGAGGGTTCCCTCCCACAGCCTACTCAAAACACCAGAAGGAAAGAGGGCAAACCCCACAGCTGATAGTTTGATGATAAGACATGTTAGGGACCAGTATGGGATGCCCTGTCTGCATCTTCTTCATTGTTTCCCAAGCTGACTAGCAGGTAGCTCAAATGTAGAAGCCTGCACAATATGACATAGCACCCCGTTCCCTTCCTGTCTGCCTTTTGAGGCTCATGCTCTGGGTAAAAAAAATACCTTGAAATGTGAAGAAAGAGCAAAGGCAAGAAAGGACAAATTTGTGGTCATCCACACGATTAACTCAGTTGATGAACCCTGTGTCCCTGTGGCACTGCAGATGGAGGCTGAGAGCCAGGATTCAGCCCAAGTCTGTCTTTTATGGCTTTGTCTTACGATCTCTGTAACAAGGCTCTTTTATTAGCTCACGATTTCCTGCCAACTTGATGAAATCTCCATTATGTTTTATAGTACGAAATAAGAGGATCAGGTGGTTTTTTAAAGTCTTCTGTTTAGAGACCCTGCCTCCCTTACTTCTCCCTCTGTGCCTCTGTGGGGTGGGAATGAACTTCTTGCCATGTTCTAAGCTACTGTTTATTTTCTCTTTAGGTGAAAACAGATATTTATTTTGTTGATTTGTTTCAAAATTCTAGGGCTGCTGTTTTCCATCTTAGAGCTTCATTTTGAGTCACATGTGTAATTACTGCTGTCATTTATTCTAGGTTTTTGGAGAGCTATCCTATTCAAACTATGACGACAAAAACAGCTGTGGTACTGGCACATGCCTGTAATCCCAGCACTTAGAAGGAAGAGACAGGAGGATTAGAAGTTCAAAGTCCTCAGCTGTAGAGACTTTGAGCTAGCTTGGGACACATAAGACCCTATCTAAACCACCAACCAAACAAACAAACAAACAAAAAACTAACCAACCAACCTAACAAACAAGCATTTCTAGAGGTGAAGCAAGCTGGAGCATGCTTTCATACAAATTCATCTAACCCTGAACCAGAGAAGCAGAGGAGGAGATGGCAACAAAGTAGACATTCCCACCTGGGCATTTAAAGATAACTGGGAATACATTTTTGAGACTTGGGGCTGGCTCAGTGGGCAAAGTGTTTGTTGTACAAACATGAGGACCTGAATTCAGATCCCTAGCACTCCCATAAAAGGAGTGCTAGCTCCAATGCTGGAGGAAGGGGTGGAAACAAAACTATATTTGGATCTCCTGGCCAGGCAGTCCAGCTGAAACTGTAAGCTCCAGGTTCAGGGATAGACCCTGTCTCAGAAAATAAGGTGGAAAGTGACAGGAGATACCAGAAGTAGACCTATACTCCTCTATTCCCCACATATGTGCACACTAACACACACGTGTACACCAGCACACACATATGCACACCAACACACACATGCACACACATGTGCATACAAGTGGATACATACAAATGCACGCACATATAGACACAAAACTTTTCCTTAAAAAGCTGAAGGTTGTTTTATTGTTGTTGCCTATTTTGTGTTTGTATGCGTTCATGTTCATGTGTGTGGGTAGTATCCAAGCATATGTGTGCTCATGCATGTGGAAGCTGAGTGCCACTTTTCAGGCATTATTTATCATATTCTGAGTCAAAGTCTCTCTCTAGCTTGAAGTTTTTTCGCTGGGTGTGACTGACTGGCCATCAAGAGCCAGGGATCTGTTTAATCTATTTCTTACGTCCGGGGATCACAAGCATGCAACCATTCGCAGCTTTTGAAAATGTGGGTTCTAGAATTTAATTTCTGGTTTTCCTACTTGTAGGCAAGCACTTTACAGACCAAGTTGTCTCTTCAGTCCAACTCTTTTATTCTCACATCTCTGCCTCCCATTGACCTTGGTCAGCTGGTCAAGGTCATAGAGGGCTAGATGCCTGCTTGTAGCTCTCAGGATTGCATGGATGACTCACCTCTTTGCTCTCCCATCCAGCCTCTGCTCCAACCCATTCATGACCTTCTCCAAAATGTTCATGCTACCCTGTCCTTTAAAAGAATAGAGCTCTTCTGTTCTTTAGTGAGAGAATTCCTCTGGACATCAGGCTGTCCATCTCCCTGGGCTGTCTTCTCTATATTCCCTGAGCTCACTGAAGGCGTTCTTTATTTCCTTATCACCTTCCAGATTCATTTAGGCTTCTCTGCCAGATAGTCTCAGGGAATCTGTACCTCTCATGGTTATAACCAGCTACTTGTGCGGTAAAGTCTGTCTCTGCATCAGCCAGTGAGCTTCATGAGAGCCAAGACAGCATCTACGGCATCTAGCACACAACAAGACCCAGCAAAACCTTTCCTGGCAAGCTCTTAAAAAGTGGTGATGGGCATGGTGGCACATGGTGGCACACAGACTTGGGAGGTGGAGAGGATCAAATCATCTCGTAAAACAAGGAATAACTTTCAGCACTAAAACATGTGTCAGAGACAAGCACGTGGGCCTTCTACAGACTCTTGACTGCTTTGGTGGAGACTATGTGAACCTCAGAGCCCACCAAAGCTATCACGTGAAAAACACACAGGATGAAAGCACTTGCTATCAATGTTGAAGGCAGTTCAAAGAAAATAATGTGGATTACTCAGTGATTAGGGGCACTGCTCCTTAGACGTGCTGCTGAAGCTGTTTGCTATCAAATGAGGACTGATGTTGGTGACTACAATGGTAGTGGCCTGCAGTGGGTTTGCAGTAATACTTGTGGATTAATTTTTTTTTCCTTAAAGAGTCACTGTCTTTCTGTCTAGCAAGTGGAGAACTGCAACTGAACTATCCTGCTTAATGCTTCCAAGAAAAGTGGTTTTATCACATCTGGGTCCAGTATGATTCTATTACACATCGGCTGTGCAACCACATTGAGTCACTTCATTTCTCTGAGATGCCATTCCCCCCACCCCCTGCCAGTGCAGATAATTACCAATGCCTGCTTCAGTTTCTATTAATGTCCCACTAAGAGGAGGCATGCGTGTGGAGATTGCCCAGTGAGTAGTGCTCCCTGAGCAAGCATGAGGACCTGAGGTCAGATGCACAGCGCCCATGTAAAAGTAAGGCACTGTCCTGTGTGTGCATCTGAAACTCCAGTCCCAGGGAAGTGGAGACAGGCAAATCCTACAGACCTTCTGGCCAGTACTTCAGCCAAAAACAGTGAGCTTCGGGGTCAGTGAGAGACCTTGTCTCAAAGAACAGGGTGGTAAATGATGGAGGAAGACACCCAACATTGACCTCTGACCTTCATATGTGCATACAAGTGTGTGTATACACACGTGTGCATCCAGAGAGAGACAGAGAACACACACACAGAGAGAGAGAGAGAGAGAGAGAGAGAGAGAGAGAGAGAGAGAGAGAGAGAGGGGAAGAGTGAGGACAGATCACAGCTTACTGAATTCTCTTCTAAGAGCTGTGACAGCATCACAGGAACTGACAAGGAGAGGACAGCTCCCAGAAGCAGCAGTAGCAGGAGGTCTGGTGCACCCTGAAGCCAAAGGGAGCCCTTAACAGGGAAAGCTGTGGTTGTGAAGATAGAACCATGGATGTGAGCAGAGATGCTTAGCTGCTTCCAAATCATGACTTTCTAGGGAAGAAGCCTGGAAGCTCAGCGGTTTGACTCAGTAGTGTGTTAGAGACTATCATAGATAACTCCTCTCTATACTATGCTCAGTGATATTAGTAGCTTGAAACCCACCACAGCAGAATCCCTCACACCATAGAAATGAGCAAACCCCAACACAAGTCAGGCTGATATTCTTCCAGAGAGAATATCACATTAGCACAACCCTCCTGTACCTAGTGCCTCCTGCCTTTCCAGTCCCCATCAGTGCTTCCCTTCTTGATGAATTAAGCCTGAGACAAACACTAGGAGAATAGGTTATGCAGCTTTTACACATCAGACTCCAGGGTGCACAGCAGGGTGGGATGAAAAATGAATTGGTAGTGGGCTAGGCACCCACAAATGGAAGATAATCAGCACAGCTTTTAGGGATGATGTGGAAGTCATTTAAGTAACAGGAAACATGGAAGCACTTAGCAAACATTGAAGTATGTTCATTGTGTCCGTTCTTAATTTTCCAATGTGCTTTTGAGTTACCAAGTATTTCCTGGGGGTCCCATGACCACAATGCTCAGGAAGTGATGGCGAGCTTCTTTTTTCTGCCAAATCTGTGTCATAAACAATGAGAGCACTCCTCCCCCCACCCACCCCCATAGGATCCAGGGAAGTCCAAATTCAAGATCAGGGTGGCAGAACTGGCTGACCTTGGGTCTTGGTTCTTTCTCTTCTGTTCTGATAGAACTTTGAGCTAAATAGTGTTACAGCACCACCAAGCCTGACTCATAGGCCCCTCTGCAAAAATGTGTGGTCACACCGTAAGGGTTGGGGGCAGTCCTTGGAGTCAGTACAGGACACACCCAGATATCAAATTATCAGCACAAGGGAGATTTGGTACCCCAGAGGGGCAAGCAGGTGGGGGTGCTGCCTTTGGATCAGGCAAAGGCAGAGAACAAGCAGTAGCAGCAAGTGTTTTTTGGGGGGATGGTTTTTAAGGAGAAAAAGGAAGAATCTGTGCTAGGGTCAGTTGGAAAGTCCTGATTGGACAGGTTAGCTACTGTAGTCAAGTAATACCTTTTGATTGCAGGACCTTGGTGTTTAGTCTCAGGAATGAGTCAGTGGTCAAATAAGGGAATAGTTCTTGGGGGCTGGTTGACATTTTTAGGAATGTAATCTGACTGTTCAGCAAGAATGAAAGAGAGGAAAAGCCCATCGGCACCATGTTTGCCATGCTCATGCCCCTGTTTGCTGTGCTTGGGCCTGCTAGAGCCCTTCACACATATTTTATTCTGGGCCATGAGAGGGAGTGTTGTAATGGCGGCTGTTAGGAACATGTCTTAGATCACTGAGTCCATGGCAGGAATTTGCCCAATGTAACACGTGGGTCCCCAGTTCCTCCTCCTCATCCTGGACTGTGCTGCTGGAGTCAGATGCTACATACAGGCATCAGGAGATGACAGCTGCCTCCTGGGACTGGTCAACTGGTGACAAAGAGGACAAAGGGAGCCCCGTATTCCAGGACCAGACTTCCCACGCAACTGCCACACTGGGCCAGCACTCAGTTTTGGATGTGAAAATCAATGTGTCATATGTTTAGGAACTGGCTATTTTGGGGGTCTCCTGTCCCAGACTTCTCCAGCTCCACATACCAAGTCTTTTCCAGGCTGTTGAGCAGAGGTGGAGTGAACATTACATTGTGCTCTGCAGTGTGGCAGCACTGGGGACAGGGAGAAACCCTGTCAGCTCCCTGGGTCTGGTCAGTGGGCAACACTATCCCATGACTCCATAGCAATACTATTCCATGTGGGGCTGGCACGGTGCACAGCATGGTCACCTCTCAGCCTCCTCTTTCCTTCTTAGCCTGTGGCTCTTGTCCCAGCTGCAGCAGGACTGTGGTACCCTCAGGCATCATACCCAAAAACCCATGTTGAGAGACCATCAGTGCTGGCAGGGGCTAAGGTCTCTTGTCACCACCATGGCAACTCTTGTTAGAACCAGAAAGACAATGATTTGAGAAGGTGGGAGGTGAAGACATAATTTCTCAATGCAAAGGCTAGCTGGAGTTGTCCTCCTGGGTATGTCCATTCATCTTCAGATGGAACAGCCAAGTCTGGGCAGCATCCAACAAAGAAGACAGACAAGTAGAAAGCACATCACTCAGCAGGAGAGAGGCAGGTAGGTCTGTGTCCTGACCCACGGAGAGTCCAGATTTCAGAAGCAATCTTTGCAACCTCAGCATGGCAGGCACCCCTTGGCAGTGCTCAGGATTTCCAGAGGGGACCCACAACATTGCTTTGCCCTCTGGTACCTTATTATTGATGATCTGACCCTTGTGGAGAATAAAGTAAAAACAAGGAAAAGAGTTTAGTTTGGAATAGCATCTGGCACATAGTTGTGCACAAATGTTTTCTCCCTGTGGTTACCATGAGGATATTAATGCAAACGTTGCATCCAGGAGGGTGCGAAATGTTTGCTGTGTTTCCAGGATCATCTTGCCCTCACCTCCTAGGACTGGTTTGGGGACTTCTTCAGCTAGGACTTGGTGGCTAGACCTCTGCCTATGCTTGGGGAACCTGATGCAAGGAACGAATGGCAAGAACTCTCCCAGGGGCTTAGAAAGCTCTGCCCATCATGACATGAGCACCATTCCACAGCAGCAGTGGCCTTCTCCACCTGCCTGTCTAAGGAGGAACTGGGAAGATCAGGGACAGGAGGTGGGCAGTTTTTCGGATGTGTCAAGCTCGTGAGACCATGGACAGGTGAGGGAGCCAACCTCGGTGCATTCAGCTCCTTGGGGAGAATGGCCAAAGGGAGGCGTTTCCAGCCATCTTTGGAAAAGGATGGAATATGGGTAAGAAGACAGCATTTCTGGAGGCTTCTTCATGAAATGTGGCTGTCGCTGAGGGAACAGATCTGAGTTGGATTCTCTTCCATTGCCTGTGGTAGCATGATCTCTGAAAAATCCCTTCCCTTGGCCTTGTTGAGTGAGAAGCCCAGCAGTCTTTGGAGGACTGGATGTGTGCACGTGAATCTGAGGGAGGCCGTCCAAGCCTGTAGTCTTATCTTAGTATTTGGGAGGCTGAGGTAGGAGGATTGAGAGCTCTAGGTCACCTTAGGCTACTTAGCAAGACTCAGTCTCAGAAAATAAAACCAAAAGAAGAAAGAGGAAGGACAGAGAGAAAGAAGGGAGGCATGGGATATAAAAGAGAGGGAGAAGTGTGGGAATGAAGAAAGAAGAAGATAGGGAAGGAGGAGAAGCAAGAAGGTGGAAGGAAGAAAGGGAGAAGGAAAGAGGAAGAAAGGGAAAGAAGGAAAGTGCTTGACACAGGGTGGGCCCTTGAGGGTGCTCCCCGGACAGCCTGCTACCTGCTGTGCCTTTCCCATTTCTGCACACTTGTCTTCTAACACTACAACCTTCACTATATTGTGAGATGTCTCTTTTTCCTAGTACATAAGCTCCATGGGGCCTTTGTCATTTTTCCTCAAATATCATTTTTCCTCAATGGTGCTTCATTAGGACCTAGACTAAGATCCAGTGGAGAAGGTATACTCAGTATTTGTTGAATGAAGTATTCTTGACTCCAAGTCTTGTTCAATTCCCATCACCAGACTATGAAATGGAACAGAGCCTGGGAGTGTGTCATTTACCTTTTTGATCATACCTCAGGCTCCTGGGCTCAGGCTATCCTCCTGCCAAGAACCCTGTCTGTTGATATCATAGACAGCCCAGTCAGGAGTAGTGTTATTCTAGTGTCTTCTAGAAACATTTGCATCTTGACCCAAGGACTTCTTATTTGCTCTTTAATATGCATACTCCATTTTCTGTCAGTTTTCCAAGCCCAATTTCTATAACTTGCTCACAAAAGGGGAATCTTCATGTCTTCTTCCACTCTCAAAACAGGAGGCAGAATCTGAGAAAAGATTTATGTTCAAAGCTTTTGGGCAATAACATGGGGTGGGAGTGGAGATTTGTGGGTGTTTTGTATGTGCATGTGAGTAGTGCATGAGCATGTTCATGTGTGTGGATGGTAGGTACTGTGCACATGTTTTGGGGGACCCCAACAACGATGTCAGGTGTCTACCTCAATAACCCTCACCTTACACATTGAGGTAGAGTCTTGTCTCTTGAATCTGGAGCTGGCTGATTAGGTTAGTTTAAACAGGCATCTTGTTCTGGGGACTCCATCTCTGCCTCTTGAAAGCTGAGGTGACAGGTGGGCTGCTACTCCAGCTTGGCTTTTATGTGAGTGTTTGGAATCTAGTCCTCAAGTTTGCATGGGCAAGAGCCAAGATCTTTACTTTAATTGATGATATATCTAGCTCTAACACTGAAATTTGTATTGTTTGTTTATTCAAAAGAAAAAGGGAATGGGAAGAGAAGTTGACAAATTTGGGTCTTCAGAATTTGCAGCCCTGACTCCACTGTCTTCAACATCACCTTAGACTAAAGAAAGCATACTTTGTCTAACCTTGACTTTTTAAATGTAAATGAAATATTGCAAAATTAGAGGGCTGCTGTGAGACTTAACAAGATAATTCATTCAGAAGGCAAAGGTAAGCAGACTAGTCAAGCAACACTTAACTCTAGTATATGTGAATCTCATATTCACACACACACACACACACACACACACTTGTATGCTTTGTTTTATTCCATTAATATCAAAAGTAATAGGTGCAGTATACACAATAAAACAGAAAAGTCTAAGTAAAGTAAAATTTATGACCAGTATAAATATATGTTAGAATAATAGTCTGAGATTGGGAAATTTTTTGAATCTGGGTTCCCTGGGAGCCAAAGCCAAATGGGAAATAGTGTCAGCCACATTTTAATTTTATTCCGTTTTATTTTAGTCTATTTTACTTATTTATTTTTTAAGAAAGTGTTTCACTATGTAGCCCCGGCTGGCCTGGAACTCACTATCTAGACGAGGCTGACTCGAACTCACAGAGATCTGCCTGCCTCTGCCTGTCTCAGACACATTGCTGTAATGGCTCATGGAGAGGAAATTTCTCGGATTAAACAGCTTCCTGTTTCTGTCATCTAAATATCAGTTAGAATGGACATTCAACTGACTGAACACCTGACTCCAGATCTGGCCATGTAGCTTATTTGTAGTGTTTGCTGAGCGTGTGTGGGGCCCTGGGTTTGGGCATTGGTCACCAGCATGGCAGGGGGCCAGGATGACAGTGTCTTAACCAAACACAGACTTATGTTTTTTTTTTTTTTTAATAACAACAAATGCAGAAGCAGACAGGTTAGGGATGGGACTCTACTCTAGGGAGCTTTTAGAGCCCTGGGTTCGTTCTTTCCAGCCTTCTGCACAGCCATCTTTATTGCAGGGCTGGTCCTCTCCATGTTATAGTGAGTCTACACTACATGCAGGAAAACAAGAAGATCAAAGGAAAATAACACAAAAGGTATTCGTCTTCTCAGGCTGCCCCCTTTTTTATTAGGAAAACAGTGATTTCCCCAGGAGCCTTGCAGGTTCACGGGTTCACATTGCCAATACAGCTATGAAAATCCACACATCATGAGTAGATATTTCACATCATCCTCCAGCTGCAAGCTCAGCAGGGCAGCCTGGTACTCAGGAGTTAGAAGGAGAGGAGAGGTGCGGTCCACCCACATCCTTGGCTTAACTTTAGCCTCTGGCAAAAGTCCTCTCTGCTGTCAGCACCTAAGAGCGTAAAAAGATTAGTGCTGATCATGAAGTTTCTGGGAGCAACTTTAGATGAATTGGAAAAATTAAAGAAACTGTTGGCTGTGAGTCAGTTGCAGCCCATCTGCGGGGACAGTAATTGTCCCTTTAGAGGTGACAGTCATTTTGCAGTTGACCTTGCTGCTTGTAATCTGGCTGTTGCTGGGCAGGAAAGGCTTTCTTTTCTCCTACTTAACTTTCATTTTCCTATTTAATATTTCAGTCATTGAGTGATGGAAGGCAGTGAAAATTTCACCACCAACTAGTTAAAAAGCTATATTTCATGGTTACACTAGCTAACAGAAGGGTTTATTTCACAGCTATCATGCTATGGCCATTAAATATATATTTTAAAAGAGTGAAATTAAAAAGCTAGAGCCATATATTTTTTTTAACAGTGATTTAGTCCACAGACTTGCAGAACACAAATGAACTCGTCAGTTGTCAGCTGGCATGAGCCATCTGTCCTGCTGTCAGAGTGGCCTCACCACCAGCTTGGTCTCATGGATTTTCCAAGAGGGTTGCAACTTATCTGGATGGAGGGAGAGCAGAGAGAGGCTTCACTTGGAGCCTGCTTGCACTATGTACATTTAATCTTTAAAAGTGATTGTTCAGGGATCAGCAAGCAAAGGCACTTAGCTCGCAAGCTGACAACTTGAGTTCAATCTCTGGAATCCTGTTAAGGGGAAGAAGACAGCCAACTTCACAGAGCTGTTCTCTGACCTCCACATGCAAACCATCAACAGTGTGGCCTGTTTCCTGTAAAGCTGTGTTAGTCCCCTTCACATATAACACACGAGGGCTTGGTCAATGTTATCTAGGGTGGCAGTGCAGGCAACAAGGAGGGAGAGGGAGGGCAACAAAAAGTTTGTGATAAAAAGGCATTCAGTGCTTAGTGGTGACATCACTCATCACACATGGCCACATGTGATTTCTAAAATTCAAATACATTTTAATTCTTATATTATCTGTATGATACAAGGTGTTCAAATGACCTATATGGAGAGTTGTATATCCAGTTCAGGATGTTATAAGCTAGTCTTCAAGGGCTAAGGGGAAGGGGCAGAGGTGAAGATTTCGGGATAATGTTGTCCTCTCTACTTGTTCTGTGGTACCGGGGATTGAATCTACACTAGGCAAAGAGAGCTCTCTACCACGGAGGTATAGCCCCAACTTTCTTTTTACTTTTTATTTTGACTTAGTCTCTCACTGAATTGCCCAGGCATGGCTTGAACTTGCAGTCTTTCTGTTTCAACCTCCTGTGTAACAAGCTGGGAACAGGCTTGAGCCACCAGGCCTGACTATTTCCTTATGTTTTTCTCTATTGAGTTTTTTAAACCAGGCATATATATTACAAGTCTCGTCAGGACCAAATTCACTTGGGGGTCCCATGGGCAGTTCCTTACATTGCCACAGGAGGGTATGTACACAGAAATGCCTGTGGGTTGGCCTGGTAGTTTCGTTGTCATTGGTTTCATTCTTCTTCTCAGCCCACGGGCAGACACCGAGACATATTTGGTGGTGGTACTTTTATACTTTTCTTGTCAGTTACCTATTGTTTCGTGTGCACAGGTTATTTTTTTCATATCAATGGGGAAATGACGTGAAAATGCAATGGGTTACATATCTGTGAGTTTCAAACTCCTGTGCTGGAAAGGAGGGAGGGTCACTGGGTGGTTGAAGGGAATTTAGGAAGTTGTAGACGGACATACCAGGTAGGGAGCCACTGGCGGTCACCAAAGCACACATTGCTACACACTAACTACATACAGGCAGATGAAACATGAGCATACAGAAAAAAAAAGTACACAGGCAGCTTGGAAAACCCAAAGACTCGGGCCTTTGACATCATGGCCCATTCATACAGAACCTACACAAGATGGCACTCTGCCAGGCAGAGTTATGCGACAGATCACATAACTGCTAACTTTTGGGGTTCCTAGGGCATCCAGTGTCATTCATTTTGTGCTGATTCACAGTCCTTTGATGTCAGGTGTCAGTCATGGTTTAGCCGAGTCATATCAAATAGCCATATCAATACCATGATGTCTAAACATAAAACTGACCTTTATTGCCCTCTGTTCTCAATAACACCTTGTTCTGTCTCTTTCTTCTGTCCTCTCTGCCGAATCCTATGTGTCCTCTAGCTTCTTCATGACTGGAGAGAATACCTACAATGTCCACAGTATTTATAACACAATCTGCCGGCCTACCTACTTACCACACTCTTGCACTGATGTTAATCAAAAGCCACCTGAATGTACAGTTGTTTCTTAACTTGGGGGAATGGAGAGATAATTACAGGGTTAGCCAATGTCTTTATACTTCAGAAGGGAAGAGATGGGTGGGGAGATGGATTAGTCTGTGAAACACTTGCCCTGAGAGTGTGAGGACATGACTTTGGTCTCCAGAGTCCACATGCCAAGCCAGGAATGGTGGCGCACTGTTGGGGTAGTGTTAAGCATTCTAAATGTTAATTGGTTCTGTTTGCTGTCTGTTACTTACATTGACTCTGATTGGTTAAATAAATGCTGAGGACTGAGATTGGGCAAAGACAGAGAAAGGTGGGACTTCCTGAGATTAGAACAGGAAGCCTGCACTTTAGACAGAGGATTAAAGCATTCCAGCCAGAGCAGGAAGAAGGAGGCACACACCATGGGTTAGAAAAAAGAACCTCATTCCACATGGCCAGGAACATTGGCATATTGTGGAGAATGGCAGTCCAAGGGGACATATGTATATATGGGGTCATATTTGGGTAATAGAATTAAGAGCTAGCTTAGATGGGCCAAGATTGCTCAATTCAGGCCAAGGCTTGTTAAAATCTATGTGGTGTCTCAGTATTCATTCATAATGGCTGCTTAAATATTAACAGCCCCCAAACCAATTAACAATAATATAAATTCTGGTAAATAATTTTTTCTACAAATGGCATCCAATGTAATGTAATTAATTTTTTTTCAACAGTGCACAGTTGCAATTCCAGTGATGATGAGGTGGAAACAGACAGGAAGACCCCTGGAAGCTTGTTGGCCAGCTAGTCTAGCAAGCTTGGCAACCTCTAGGGATGAGAGTAGACCCAGTCCTTAGAACATGGGCTGGTGCTAGGCTCCCCAGCCAGAGGAAGACCTCAGACCACACACAGTTCTGTTATCTCCCAGTACCTCCACTCACCCTCTTTGACAGAATGTGGAAACATTTCCAGGCTCCCTAGGACCTTGAATAGGAAGAGGCCCCTGTGACTTGAAATATTTGTTTGGAAGAAACTTTGTTTCAAAGTTACCTGGGTTTTTATCATTCCCTGAGCATGCCAGAAGTGCCCAAACTGTGTTTTAATCACTTTGTAGAGGAAGCCTGTGCTTGGCACACAGATTTAGCCATATCTGGTTCTAATCAAGCCGCATGTTGTGTTTCAAGTTCCCTCACATTGGACTGATGCAGAAGACACCAGAATCCATCACAAGTGCCACCCTGAAGGAAATCAACTGTCCATACTTGTCTCAGCGGGTGGAGATGAAGCTGCCACCAATATACAAAATCCGGGAGAAGGTGAGATGAGCCTGGGCCCCAGATACAGGATACAGGATTGCAAGGTTCTCTGAGGATGTGGCATTTTGGTCAGACAGCTAGCCCATTTGCCCATCTGCCATACCGAGGTTCCCTGTGCTCTGTAGCTATTTCTGCCTCCTGGTCTAGACCAATGCTCAGGGATTCTCCACAGGAACCTTGAGTCATTAACACCCGCGATCTGCCTCCCTGGCCAGCTCATGAGCAGCTGCTCCTAGCCTCGGTGGTGTAAAGGGGGAAACAGAATGGTTTCAGCATCAGCATCACCCGCACTCACTGTGGGCCTTGACTCAGGATCTAGGCTCAAGCCTTAGCTTCAGGGCTTGTGGGATCAGGTCAGGTTTCCAGGATTTGGTTTCTACCATCGTTATTAGTCAGATAAGAGGTTGGCCCCCATGCTACCAAAAGCCCTTGCCAGCATTTGGTTCTGTGCACCTACACACTATTGCATCCTTGTCTCCGAAGACATTTTGAAAGATATATTTTTTCCAATTTCTGAGACTTGGTAATAGGATTGAGTTCCGAAGCCCCATCCACGCCTGCACCCACATCCCTCACCCCACATGCTGTCCGCTCCGTGTTGGCAATAGACTTCATTAACCTTGCCGACAGGTTCCTTTGTCCTACTCCTCTTCCCTCCCTATCACTGTGCCCCAGTTCTGAGTGTACCCTGCAGTTCTAACATGTGGTTTTCATCTCTCTCCTCGTTCTTCTCCAGCAAGCAGCAGAAAAAACCTTCCCTTTCTCCGTGCACGACAACCGCCACAGTTTGGAGAACTCTGGATACTATTTTGACTCAGTGAGTACTTCTTTGCAAACTAGTAGGACTTCAGGTAGAGCTCAGTGGTAGAGCACTTGCCCAGCCTGCGGGAGGCCCAGAGTTCCATTGCGAGCACAGCAAGCAGGTAACTCTGGAGAGCAGCGTCAGGTCTCTGGATTTCTAAAGTGCACAGATTATGGAGAGACACGTGTTCCTCAAGACTGGAACAATGTCAAGACAATCCTGGATCTTTCACGAGACTCCGGGAAAGTCCCAAAACAAAAGTCACCTCTTGAAGCCCTCAGAGTTGGGTGGAGTTTTTCAAGCCTGCGCCAGCCTTGTGCCTCCATTTATACTCAGGTGGTGGTTACAAAGTCTCCTCCGGGCAAACTGTCTCTCAGGAGATTCTGAGAGCTGTCTTTAGGGGTGGTGAGCTCCCTGCAACTGGAGATCTTAGGTTCTTAGGTTCTTGTGAGCACTTTATCACAGCATTGGATTTAGAAATACAGCACAGTCTGCAAGCGTGATTTTCAGATTTCTAGTAGCAACAGGAATATTTAAAAACCAGGTAAAATTAATAAAACTAATGGTCTACTTAAAAAGTTTCAGCTTTGCGATACTATAAAAGTGATATTCAGTGAGACTTCAAACTCAGAGCTTTGCCCTTTTCTTGAGCTATTCCCAGGTGTGAAGTACTTTGCATGTTTGTTCCTTGTGGGGTTCTGTCATCACCATTGGGTCACTGCTCCCAGGTAGCCACACAAGACTCCATTAGACAAATTTCGTGCTTCACAGTGTAATGTGTTGCCAAGCCAGGGCAGGTGGACTAGATACATCCTTTTTCTTTAAAAAAAAAAAAATTAAATGCATTTTTTTATTGTTTGGGAATCCCATGCATGTATGTAATGTATTTTGATCAAACATATCCCCATTCCCTTCTCTCCAGTCCCTGCATCCACTTTTTTTCTCTCAACTTCATGTGGTCTGTTTTAAACCCACAAAGGCCACTCCACATGCACTTTCAACTTAGAATATTTTCAGCTTCCATTAGGTTTATTGGATCATAAGTCCAAGAGCATTTGAACATTTTATTTAACTCAATATTTTCTCCAGATTATCAATTCAACATGCAATAGAGAAATTTACATAAAATTATTATGTTTTACAAATTCTTAATCTTTAAAACAATTTAATTTTTTTACATTTACTTTGCGTGTGTGTGTGTGTGTGTGTGTGTGTGCATGTGGGTGGAGGCCAAAAGACAACTTGTAGGACTTGGTTCTCTCCTTCCACCATGTAGGCTCTGAGGATGAAATTTAGGTCTTCAGGCTCAATAACAAGAACCCTTACTTACTGAAGAATCTCAATGGTCCCATAAAAATTATTAATCAGTTATTTTACATTTTCCTTTTCAAACTAAGTCTTTAGGAAAATCTGATTTACATGTTACTAATCTCAATTTAAACTGCTCACATTTAAGTGCTCAGTGACTAGTGGCCCGTGGCTGCTGTACTGGACATCACAGGTTAGTGTATGTTAGGTAGAAGAATGTGTCAGGTGAGCTTCAAGAACATTCATCAAACTTGAAAATCCACATGACAAAGGTGCTGTTAGTGCCATCCCTTGTTCATTAACTCTTTGCTACACACTGGTGTTTCATATTATCGTGTTATTGCCTATAGCACTCCTGTGGGCTAATTACTCTTATCCCAGATTTAGAAACGAGCAAACTGAGAACCACTGAGATTAAACACCCTGCCCAAGAGAAACTTTTCCCTCCACACAATGGTGTTTCAAGTAAACCTGAGTAACTCGATCTAAAGACCTTCTTTCCTTTGGCAGAGTACTGGATACAGACCCAATATATCCACATTACCCTCTCCATGTGGAGCGCTTAGTATTTTCTTTATAATAAAATGTTTATTTTTATTTTGCTCTGTGGGTATGAGTGTTTTGCCTGCATGTCTGTCTGTCTGTGTACCACATCACCACATGCATGATTGGTGCCCATGGATTTCCAAAGGAGTCAGATACCCTGGAGCCAGAGTTACAGATGGTTGTGAGCCACCATGTGGCTGCTGGAAACCAAACCTAGGTCCTCTGCAAGAGCAACAAGTGCTCTCAACTGCCGAGCCATCTCTCCAGCCAATCTTGATATGTTTTCTAAATTGCCACAGTAACAGATGTCCATCAAAATAGTCAAGAAAAAGTGGCCACATGACTCAGTGGGTGCTTGTTGCTGAGATTGTAGACCTAAACTTGACCTGTGGGACCACAAGGTGAAAAGAAGAACTAGCTCGTACAAGTTGACCTCTGACCTATACAACACACACACACACACACACACACACACACACACACATACACACACAAATACACACACAAACACACACACACAAATACACACACAAATACACACACAAACACACACACAAACACAAACACACACACGGGCTCACATACACAAGTAAATAAAATAATTTTTAGAAAGTCAACACAGATTTTTAATAAACTTACATATAAAGTTTGCATCCTTATTTCCGTCCTCACTTTACCCTTGTGCTCAGTTGCTGCTCAGGGTTTGGTGGGCAGACCCACTGAAGCATATATCTTGTTAATGAAACAAGCAGGCTTCCGCACATGCATCTCAGAGGTGATGAGAGCCTCCAGGAAGGTTCCCAGAGATCTCCCAGCTTTCTCTGCATTCTAGAATAGCTTGTATAACATTAACACTTGGGTTTTTAGTTTATGATGATTTGATAGAACTTGCCTACGGGACCCAGGAAACTCAGTAGTGTTGCTTGCCTTCTGCACAAGAGAACCTAGCTAAATAATTTTGTCCATGAAACTACTTAGGTTTGATGTATATTTTCAAGCTTTTTGAATTTTACCTTGACTATTAGTTCATCTATTCAAATTTCCTGCTTCTTGTTGCATGGAGTTTAATAGTGTGTTTGCCTAAAATTTATCTCATTTGTTTCAAATTTAATGGTATAATATCAAAGTACCCTTGTTTTTCTATTCTTTAAAATTTCCTCAATTGACTTTTGAATTCCAATACTTGTCATTTTGTTAATAAGATTATTAAAACTATGAATATTCTTGAGTTCTATGAATATTCTTGGCTATATCAGGAAAATATTATTATTTAGTCTTAACTAATAATTCTAATATTGTTCTATTATCTGAACAGAGCTAAAGCTGTCTGAAGGGGTGGCTTTATTCTTGGGGAAATCTTCAAGCCATCATTTTTATACCCAGAGGATAGTGTCTTGTCAATACATTTCTTAAACATTTATACTTGAAGGTAACTGTTAGGAAAATATCAGAAGTCAGAATGAGAAAATAAATGAACAGGTAACATTTTAGGCAAACACATCATTAAAATTTGTATTAATCAGAAATAATTAAGGTTTGATTAGTATTTGCCTCTGAACAGTCTTTATTTAATTTTTATTTTCTCTTTTAGTTGAGAACTATTTGGAAGTTTCCTACAATTTCTAATGTGGATAGAATTTGTTAGGTTACATATTTGTTGCTGATATCTGATTTTGGTATTACATTAATTTTATGGAGGGCGCTCTGTGATTTTGACTTTTTGAGTGATAGAAATTATTTTTGCATGTGATTAATTTTAAAGTGTCTCATTAGTGATAAAAAGGTTGTATAGTCCCTCATTTAGGTGCAAAATTATTGACTGAGGACTGCTAATTATGTTGTAAAATATTTCTTACTTTTTGTCTTGGTCTGTCAATTTTTGCCTTTGTGAGTTACTCTTAAATTTCAACACTTTTTGGTTTTTGCCTTAAACTGTTTAGTATCAAGTCTCATCGCATAAAAATTCGTGATTGCTTTATTTTTATCTTGAGGGCTTCTCCATTTACCACTGTGAGTATCCCTCAGTCTCTCTGTTGCTTTTAGCCATGGGCCCTTCCTTGCATGTGTCGCATTCCAAAAGTGCAGTTTCTTCATCTTCATGAATTAAATAAATATTTTTAATAATTCCTTGAGCATTTCATACACACACACACAAACACACACAATGTACTTTAGTCATATTCACTCCATTTCCCCCCCTAACTCCTCCCAGACCCACCTCCCTGTTCTTCACATGACTTTCTTTTTTTAATATAATCTACCAAGGCCTGTAATACTCATGCCTGTGGGAGCATCCACTGGAGTTTTTCACTTACCTTGGACCATATCCATAAAGAAAAAAAACGCCACCCCTCTCCCAGAGGTCATCCACTCTTTATCACTCCTCAGCTAGGGGTGGGGTCTACTGAATCCATTCCTACTCCATGCTAGACTGTTGACTACCCTGATCTTGTCCAGGTCTCATACAGGCTACCACAGCAGCTGTGATCTCCTAAGGGCAGTGGTCCTGTCAGGTTCCCACTCTGGTCCTCCCTGACCTCTGTCCCTCGCACTCTTTCTGGTTTCTCTTCCACAACTCTTCTCGAGTCTTGGTGGAGTGGAAGGGGGAGTGGCGTAGATATGTCATTTGTATCTTGGTGAATTTTAGTCATTTTGCTTTGTCTTTGTCTTCCATTAAAACAGAGTCCAGCCCAATTAGGAATACCACTGAAGAGCCACTGTTTCTCCTTGTAAGTCATTAAAGCCATTTACACTACTATGGCAGTTTTGGTTCTACACTTGCTACACACTTTCTGCCTCTTATCCATATCAGGCTCTTGCTGTCTCTTTTTGTTCTCTCTTCCCATATTGCTCTATTGGTTGAATTCATTTGCTTATTCTGACGTCTGCTGACCTTTTTCTAATAGTTAACTTCTAATACAAAGGTTTAAAATGTGTGCTAACAAGGCACTTCTCTCCAGATACAAAACTGAATACCTGCAGACTTCTTCCAGGACAAAGCAGCCCCTTCCTGGGTGCCTTTTCTCTGTTTCATTCCTTCCTGGGGCCGATAGGGTGATAGCCCTGACTGGCTTCTCCCAGCCTCTGGCTGAGGTTCTAAGGGGCTTCCACCTCAGCTCAGATATTGGTCCTGATTTCTCAGGTCTGGTTAAAATCCTGCCACTTCCCTCCGGTCTCCTCTCTCCCTTCCTTCCCTTCCCCTCCCCTTTTCTTTCTATGTCCAAGCTCTTCTAGCCCCATGCCCCTTGTTCCTTCCTCTTAAGTTTCCAATATATTTCACAGCCACATGTTCAGTATTTTGACTTACATTACTGGTCACTTTCTTTGTAGCTCTTTCTTATGTCACTTTTATCCCTTTTTATTTTTATTTTGCTGGGGTATCCTCAAATACTTTCTCAGAAAGATGTAATGTGCCCAGGAGCTTCTCTTTATCCCTCCAGAGCCTCTGTCCTCTTTCTTTCTTGCTGGAGTCTCTCAGGCTGGTTTGTACAGACCGTATATCAGGAGCCATTGCACTGCCCCCGGATGTTTCCCCACACTTTACCTATAGTATATAACTGCAGTCATTCCTGTGTATCTCTGGGTTACCCTGTTGATACCAAAATCAATAGATGTTTGTCTCTTATAGACAATGGCATAACATTCGCACATCACTCATGCATATCCTCTAGACTACTTACCGTAGAGTGTAAATGCTGTGCAAATAGTTTATTGTTTAGGAACTAATGATAAAGAAAGCCTATCCATGTTCAGTTTGAATATGATTGAAGTATTTTTGGTACACACACTATTTCCACTCTAAGTTAATTGTATTTGAAATTGGTTGAAGCAGGGAGACAGATACAGCTGTGGTACTTTGTAGACTCTCTTTCACTCTGATTCAAGCATCCTGTCAGGCCCTGTTGTCATCTTGTTGATAGGCCCTTGTGAGCAGGCAGCCTCATTTTATTGGTACAGAGCCTGTGTAACCTGGTGTCTGTCTCTTTTCAGTCCTTTGTGCCAACATCCATTTTCTTTCTTAGTTTTTACCACATTGTGATGAATCAAATGTTCAATTCTAAATACATGATGATTCTTAGGTTCACATGTAAGGTGCCAACTGTTAACAAGTAAGCTTGTTCAAGCAAGCCTGTGAGCAGGCCCCGCTTCCTTTGGAAGACACGATAGGGTTGGAAAAAAAAATTCAACCTGCTAGTTCTTCAGAGACAGCCGGGAGTGGTATTCCCCTGGGAATGGAGGGTGCTTAACGGGTTATATTGGCTGGGCTCCCTCTGATTTTACCTTCCTTGTCTCAAGAAGTCCAGTCTCCTCGGTGGCAAAAGAAGGCTAAGAATAGAGATAAGGCACTGCCAGGATGCTGCTGACTTTTGATATTCAACAAGTTGGCGTTTATAATGATTGTCTTCTGTACGAATATGTTCGTTGTTAGCTGGTTTTGTTGAAATCCTCAGAACTGTGTGACCTTGTGCGTCTCTCCCCTAATCTTGTTCCTCCTCCCCAGGGCTTGGGACGCAAGAAGACCTACCCAGATAAAAGGCAACACATTTCTAGAAATTTCAATCTCTGGGCCTGTGACTTCATCCCATCCCATTATGATGGCCTTTCAAATAACCAAACATCATATGTACATAAGGAGGCTGTGGGGATCTCACCTTTCCGACGCTTCCCGAAATGTTACAATGAAAAGTGGAGGGACTTCAAGTTTGTTCCCCACCAAACCTATGAAGAGTTTTTGAAAAGCCAGACACACGAAGAGTTTGCTATTGACGCTAAGGCTGTCTCTCCACAGGATCCCTAGTCCTTCCAGAAGGGGCTTAATGAGGTTAAAGGAGGCGATGCTATGTCATCAGGCATCCAGCACCACCCACGGTAGCTGAAATACTTCCGTTATTTTCATAAGGCTGAAAATGTTAAAATTCTTAAGAAGATAAAGTGACAAGCAGTGCCAGGATGTTGCTGACTTTTGACAATCAACAAGTTGGTTTTTATAATGGTTGTCTTATTTATGCATTTAAATATATGCATTTCATTATCTGCTGCCCTGAAGCTATTTACATGTGTAAATAAACTGCTGAGATTGTCATGTTTACCTTTGGGGGAGTTAAAAAGTTTTGTAGCTCTAGTATGATTAAATTTTCATTTTGAAGTTCCAAATAACACAGAGGTGGTAAAAGGTCCCCTTGGTTTTCATTTCCAACCCTATGGTGTCTAGAAGGAGGATTGCTCCCTGTTGTACGGTAATGTAACCGAACTTTTAAATTATTATTTAACACTTATTTATTACTAAATTCACTTATAACAAACACCAACAATTTCTTAACTATTAATCCTATAAATTCCTACAACCCCTTTAATCTACCCACTAAACCTATTGATAATTATTTTTCTAACCTTTTAGAATGATACAGTCTCTGGGGCAGGTCCTCAGTCGTCAGGAACACAGTCTTTGTTGTAGATTCTTTAATGCACTTAGCAGTCCTTTTTCTGGATCTCTCAGATGCAGGTTCGTCAGGGTAAGTTGGTTATTGCAGTCTCACCTTAAATAAGGCTTCATGCTTTCTTCTCTGTGGGAGACCCCAGCCGTCTGCAGGCCAACTTACTTCTTTTGAATCAGAAACTCAGCTGCCCTGCCTCAGTCCTTAAAGCCAGGCACAATTTCCTTTAGGCCACTGTTCGGACAGATCAAACCCCTCTAGGCAAAAGCTGAGCCACAGGGTTTAGTCCTTGGCCTTTTGGTGTCTTGCTCAGGCTTTCTTTGCTCACCAGCTTCTTTCTGCTTCAGGGAAATCTGGCCATCAAATGATGGCCAGCACTTTTTTCAGCAGGACTCTTGGAGCTCTCTAGCATCAGGGGCCTCTTCTTTTTTTTCTGGGCTCCATGTACTGTCCTTAAATAAGAGGAACTCTGTTTCAGCTTAATTTGGGCTCTGCCCCCTTAGCAGCTGAAAACAATGTCAGGCCAGATACTTTGTTTCTTCAAGTCCATTAAGTCTTTCCTGTTTTTCCTGACTTCAACCTTGTTTTTCAGTCTATTAAGTCTCCTGTTTGTTTCCTGTTTTTAGTCCACATGCTGATAATGCTCTTCATTCCCCGAACTAAGAGACAGTATCAGAAACCCCTATATATTTTCTAAATCTAATTTATCTAACCCCCTACACGGTAATTTCACTTAAACTCCGTGTGTGCTTGTGTGTGTGTGTGTGTGTGTGTGTGTGTGTGTGTGTGTGCTTCTGTGTGGTGTTTTAGGAAGATTTTACAATAACAGGTTTCCATATGCCATTTTCAAAGGTCTTTAGTGATGGTGACTCTCCTCGTACTTCCTCCTGCATCCTGTCTTTCCATCCCCACTCCACCTAATCCTTCATGTCCCACTATTGCCCACTCCCCCTTAACACTGCCTGTAATCTAGTCTGTCTCCCTCAATATTCCCTCATGTCTCCATAACATCCATGTATGACAGACAATATGCCATGTTTGTCTTTTTGGGTCTGGGTTTTGGTCATTATTTTTTTTTTTTTCAGAATTGTTCCTTTGTATTAAAAAAGGGAGCTGCAAGGGATGGTAAAGAAACATATGCAAATAAGACTCTTTCTGATGCCTTGTAGTCCCTTAGCTCAGGCCACACATGGTAACTATAGCTGCACTGTGTGGACCTATCAGACTGAGATGCTGGTCATTATTTTTTAAAGCTTCACTTTTAAATAAGCCTTTGCGAGGAAGAAGTTACCAATTTCCATATACATATCTTGTATTTGTTCCCCCAACTTTAGTTCTAAGAAAATAATTTAAAAAAATAAAGTTCTAGTAATTTTCCATTTGCTTCTTCCTTCATTTCCATGTAAACAATTCAATATTTGTGAAAGCAGTAACTTGGTTGGTATTGTTTCTGACACACTGCTTTGTGCAGGTCTAGGTATACTTTTAACATTAACACAGATAATAGTTTAATTTTATTTCTAAGTTTATAGTGGCTGCTTCTTATGCGGCACTCAGAATCTCAACTTTTATTGTAGGTTTCATGTAGTTAAATTTTATATTTATCTAAATTGAGCATAATCTCTGATAGTCTTACTTAGCTTTTTTTTCTCTAAAGCATTTTTTTGAGTCCATACATGTAGAATGTTTTTCTAAGAAAATAAGAATAAATAGTGACAACAACAACAATGGCCCTCAGGTTCTGACTATACGGCCTTGCTTTTTCTCCCAGGGCTGGCTGGATCCTGGCTCTGTGTATTTCGTTCCCCAGGCCTATGTACAGATTTTCTCACTCTTTCTTTATTTCTAACAATACCATAGTAGACACCATCTGCTCTTATTTCTGCTCCATCTCCTATAAAATATGCATATAATTTGAAGCCATTTCTTATTAGTACTTACAGTTTACTCTTTACTTAGGTGTGCATGTGTGAGCAGTTGCTTGTGAACGCGTGTTGCACCAGAAGTTGATGCAGTAAGTCTTCCTTCAACATTCTCCCCTTTATTTTCTAAGACAGTTTCTCTCTCTAGCTTTTATTTATGGATACAATGCTTAATGCTGCCAGATACTACCTTTAATGACTAATGTTTTCTTATTCCTTTTCCCCTCACTGTGCTTTCTCAAGTACAGCACACACATTTTCACTCTTGTTTTATGTTCATGGCTTTTGAGGGCCATTGTGAGCTGTGTGCATGTTCTTACACTGACTATGTGAGCATGGGAGGGGTGGTAAGATACAGGACACAGAGTTCTGGGTGTGGCTACTAACCACACGGAGAAAGTGCTCCCAGTTTATCTGCTGTTACTTTTTTTTGGGATACTGCTCTGAGTCCCAATCCAAGGGCCTATTTCTCAGTTCATGCACCTCAACAATGATGTTGATGATTAACAGAAAGAATGACGGGGACCAGACATGGCAGAGGACCTCTATAAGTAACTCCACCAAATGGCATTGGTCCAACCTCTCCCCAAATTCACTACATCCATGCCAGTGCCAGAGGAGCCCAAGTTCACACATTTGCATCAGACCTGACCTGGGCTCTGTCTGTTTCTTTGCCTTAGAAAACCAGGCACTCTTGTCATAGACGTAATGTTAGGTATGTCATCATCAGATCTGAGAGACATTCTCCTTGAAGTCAACAGGCTTGAAATAGAAGAGAAAACAAAGGAACTTTCTTAATGTGTGGGTCAGAGTAATTGAATGCTTCACCGGAGTTGGCCACCTACACACTGCCTCCCACACTGTAGGAAATGCAGGCTAAGGACATTTATGTTCACAAAACAGAATCTTACAAATGGACTCGAAGAAACAAAAGGACTAGCAGAGCCCATTTTATGCATCATAAATGTGCCACTATCCTCCCCTATTTCTTTGTTGAGGGTACCTTGTAAGCAGACTCCCTGGTTCCCAGTTTCAAGGGGGCTGTCTGGTTTTGTTGCAGCTCATTGAATAGAAAATGATGTTGACACCAGAGCTTCCTTTGATGTCTAGTCCTGCTTTTTTGGCTACTCATTTGATGCAGATACAGTCACTGGATGCTTGAAAATCTTGGGCTTGCACTACACTTAACTCCCAAGTTCATGTCCAACACCCACACCCATACTTGTGCAAACGTGCACACACATGTGTGCAGAATACTAAAAATTGTTCAGAATCAAATCTTCAATTATGTGGTGTTTAATGAAGGGGGGAGGGCTGTATTATTCATCCATGGAAACACTCCTGAAAGCTAGTCTTTCCTCACTCAATGGTCTCCTGTGTAAAACAAATAACAGCATCTAAGTAACCACAATTCTTAATGCAGTGAACCAAGAACAAGAGGATACTGGACTTTAATGGAAGGTGGAAATGAGGGTTCCAAACACAATGCACCTTATGCAAATAAAAATCTTCCATAAATTGGCACCACACTAGTGAGTTGCTGTAGCTGCTCTTAGTTTCAATAGGCCATTTTGAATGGAGAAATAAACAAGCAGTCAGTTGCAGAAACCCCAGCTTACTAATCAATTACATGCAGGTGTTTATAGATTTCTTCTATCTTAATGAATTAAGCCTTGGACTTGTGCCATGCTAGATATCACTTAGGCACTAAAAAAACTAACCGATGGCTCAGCAATCCCATTCTGGAGAGATGCTGCCTGGTTGTTGTTCTAGAACAATACCTGGAAGCTCACGTTACTTCTGGTGCATGTAGCAGGCATAATGCGTAACTCATGAGCCTTATATCTGCAAAAATAGGGTCTGGAGATCCTTGAACAGCACAGTGGTGGTTTTCTATATGGAAATGCACTCTTAATGCTTTTCACTTTTGAACAGAGACACACAATCCTTTGGGACTCATTTTGACATTTATGATTATATTGTAAAGATTATTTTCGTGACTTCCTTTTTCATATGCATGTTTCTATGTGTGGTGTATGTGCATGTTCAGATAGGCTTATGGGTGCATGTGAACATGTATATGTCTGTGTGTGGTATATGTACAGGTGCAGATAGGTATATGCACATAGATGTGGGTGCATTGCACATATGTGAACATGCATGTGTCTCTGTGTGGTGTGTGTACCTGTTCAGATAGGTGTGTATACATGTGTGAGCATGCATGTGGAGGCCAGAACCAAGAAGGCCAGAGGTTCACTTCAGGTGTTTTCCTCTGTGGCTCTCCACCTTACGTTTTAAGGCAGAGTCCTGCAGGGAAGAAGTAGCTTATCGTTTTTTGGCTAGGCTGATTGGACAATGAACTCTGGGATCCATTGTCTTTGCCTGACCCACAATGCTGCTGTTACAGAAGAAACCTGCTAGGCCCAGGTTTTTTGTTTGTTTGTTTGTTTGTTTGTTTTTTAATGTAAGTTTTGGAGATTTAAACTCAGGTCCTTGTATTTGTGCTCAAAGTCACCCTAGCCCCTGCTTAGTGATTTCTTATTAATAGCATCTTGGGGCTTCCTTTGGCCAAAGGCATTCTGCTGTGTGGCCCTGCTCTGTGTCTCCTACTAAGGCTGATATGACAGTGTTCTAGGAACAATCTTCTCATGTAGGTTAACCCCAATCACAACTCTAGAGTATAAGACGTATCACGGCTGTCTCAAGGGTCAGGAAGAGTAGACATTCACTCAATTCAACTTCCCCCACCACCTACATAATGGATCCATACTGAGGACTTCTAGAGAGAGAAATGGGTGTTGAGGAGGAATGGTAAGCTAAAAATAGGCTTCCCATATGTTCTGCTGAGTTCAGGGAAGGATCTGTGCTGTTATGGTAACACCCTAAGAACATCATATAACAAGTGAGAATAATCAATTTATTCTTCTGGGTTCTTGGAGGCTGCCCATCATCTTTGGTTGGAACATGACAGTGGGAGCTAAGGGTTTGGGAAGACCCTTTCCAGCTCTGCTGCAAACTCTGAGGCGTGGAGGTCCTTTCCAGTCTGCCTTTCTCTGGTTGAAGTAGACCCACACTTCCCAAAAACACAGTAGTCGCCTCGCTTATCCTGGTGCTGGTTGAGGATAGGAAGTGCTGGGTAAGTGTGAAATGCAGAGTACTGCCTTCACGAGAACCCATCAAAACAAATGAAAACATCTTGTTTAGCACCCTGCACTTCAGCCAACACGGTCCCAACATACTAAAATAATCCCCCCAAAATATGAAACAACAAATCAGCCCCCTGCCAGAGCCTGACTCACCAAATAAATGTAATGAAGAGAACTAACACACAGGCTTCATCATGCCTGTCTGACAGCGCTGAATTAACTGCAGCGTGTAATTTCTGCAGGGGAAAAGGAGTGAGCTCATTATTCTGTCTCCTAATCAAAGTCAAACAGATACCCAAGTTCCCCTAGTCAGGTAGTACTGGCACAAAAGTGCAGATCCTGTCCTTGTCCCATCTCTTCTTCAAGCTCAAGTAGGTGCCAGTAAAAGAAAGGGCCATCACCTCTGCTCCCCCCAGACACTGAACTCACAGCACCAGCATCATCCACCAGGGACAATTCTACTTCCAAAGAGGAAGAGAACTCCATTCACCACGCACATTGAGCACATACACTTGCAGGATGATAAATTATGCCTATGGCAGAAACAGCCTTCTTGGGGGGCTGAGAGAGAACACAGTTATTCCTTTGCCTGAAAAAGAAACCACCATTATGTAGTATTACAGAATCTTCTGATAGCTAGAACCTTCTTCTGAGATCCCATGACTGGCATCATCCGGGAGTGGAGTCTCCAAGCCTCCTCCAGCAAATATTGATAAAGTGACAAAAGAGCAGCAGGAAGTCCCCCTTGTAATCCTACAGGAGACAGATTCTGTTACTCTACAGACTAGCTGGCCCTGGTGGCACTAGTCAGTCCTGCGGACCTGTGATTATAGCACTTGGAGGTAGGAATTCAGTGTCATCCTTGGGTTCATAGCAAGTTTGAGGCCAGCCTGGGCTACATGAGATCCAATCTGTCTTAAAACGAACAAACAGCCCCCTCCCCCACAATAAGATGGTTTACAGCACCAAATATCTGGAAACTTCTCAGTCTTTTAAGAAAGAATTTGGGTTTGCTGAAGCACATCCATCAAGAGTTGGGTATTAAAACTGTCCAGGTCAAACAGATGCTGTTTGCAGGGAAGCGTGATCTGACTTCAAGCTTATTTTCTAACATAGAATTGCCCTTCCCCTCTCACAGCCTCACCATGCACCAAGCTGCCTCCGGAATGCCCGTTCCCTGTGAGATCCACCATACAGCCACACCACACATATAAATGCTCAAATGTTTAATCATTTGGTGACTAATAAAAATTGGTTTTATTTAGACATTTTCCATAGAATATATTTTGATGGCATTTCCCCTCCCTCAACTCTTCCATATCTGCCCCACCTCCCTACCTAACTTCATGCTCTCTCAAACCAAAACAGGAAAAATATCAAGAATAAAAAAAGAAAAGCAGACAAATTAAAAAAAAGATAAATCAGTAAGACAAAAAAAAGACCAAACTAAATAAAATAACAACAAACACACACACACACACACACACACACACACAAACATGGAATCCTTTTGTGTTGGTCTGGGGCATGGGGCTTACTCCAGAGTATGGTTGATATACCCAGGGAAATTCCATTGTAGAAACTGATTTTCCCTTTCCCAGCAAGTATCAATTGCAAATAGCCTTTTGGTTGGGGGTGGGACTGGTGACTGGGTTTTGAGCACTTACTGAGTTTAGCACTGCTCTGGCCTCTGTGCTCCAGGGTGAGCTATAACAGACCTCATCCTTGCTTTGCATCCAGACCATCTAGATGACCTGCCAAGGAGATGCATCTGTCCCTAGAAAGAGCCACAATTTGAAGCTAAGGATGCCGCATCAGTGTGGTTCGGGCGAGGATGCTTTGAAAGGTCATAATTATAATTTTATTAAGTTGTGACCAGGGAGAGAAGATAAATGTCATAGCAATGCATGTAATATTGGATACATATTATAATACAGGATGGTTATGAATTTGTGTTTCTAATGTATGTTCAAATTTGGATATATATGAGGGAGAAAGCTGAGTTTAATTTTTTATCTACTGGATAAGGAATTGATTTTAATTCTTTCTCTGCTAATTAAAGGAAAATTAGAAAAACAAGTTACTTACTAAGGCATTTTGATTACTTATGGACATAAGCAGTTGTGCTGGCTTCATTTATTTATTTACCGAAAACCTAATGATAGGTAAAATGAAGAATTAATAGTGTAATAGAGAGGGATGACGGGATTATTCAGCAGACAGAATGAGGTCTACTGTTCTTCCACCTTACATCCAGGAACACAAAGGGGATGGTCTTGGGCAATCCTAGGCAGCAGGTGGTTCCTGCTTGAATGGAACAAACTGCAGGGAGACTGTGGAGGGACCAGGTGGGGGCGGCAGATGGGAGTTCAGTGAGTTTATTCAGTTCCATGCACCTTAAGGAGGCTGAGGGAGTGTCTGGCATACAGCTGGGTTCGGTGCCTCTGGTGATCTTCATTGTCTACTTGAGGGCTTAGAATCACCGGAGACACATCTCAGAGTGTGCCTTTGGGGGTGCTTCCAGGCCACTCTGAATGTAGATGGCACCATCCCATGGGCTGTAGAGCCTCCTGACTGGAGAGAAAAGACAAAGGGAGCTGGGCATGAACATGTATCCCTCTGCTTCTTACTGAGGACACTGTGTGACCAGTAGGTCACATTCGTGACAGCATGGGGGGCTGGGACAAGATGATCAAGATGTTAAGAGAGAGAAGGCAGATAGGAGGGACCTGTGGCAATGATGTTTTGTTCTAAGAAGGTGGAAGGTGGAAGGTACCTCAGAAGGAACCTGGACAAGGCTGGAAGAGGCCCTGCAGCAGTAGGTCTGGATTTGTAGAGGGTTTGAGGTCCTCCAGGATCATAACAGGGCTTGGCAGATCAATAAAGGGGCAGGAGAAAATGACAAAAACTTCCCAGAGGAAAACTGAGATGGAGAGGTGAGTGAGACAAAGCTGGAGGCAAGGTTATTTTCTTTCGGATTTATTTTTACTTATATGTAAGGGCATGTCTGCATGTAGGTACCCATGGAGGAGCCCAGGAGAGGACCTGAGACTCCTTGGAGATGGAGTTATAAGCAGTTCTGAGCTGCCTGATGTGCGTGCTAGGAAACAAACTTTAGTCCTCTGGAAAAGCAGCAAGTGCTCTTCACCACGAGCAGTCTCTCCAGTACCAAGTGTGTGGGGGTGGAGAGGCTAAGACCTAGGAGGCTGACTGTTCAAGTTTCCGGAGGAGCCTAGCCAGCACCCATTAATACCTGGGTCCCACTAGGCCAGCCTAGGTAAGATTTGTGGAGGTAGGGGTGCCTCAGCTTTAAAAGCTTCCCAGGTGACCCGAAGGCCAGCAAGTGGTGGAGGAACAAGGCCTGCCATTGAGCAGGAACAAGGCCTGCTGCTAAATAGCACATGTGTGGCTGGCTCCCTTGCAACTGACATGAGACCTAACCCAGACCTGCCTGGAGATGAGGAAGAGCCACAGCAGCCTTCAGTTCAGGAGCCAATGAATCTCTGGGCGGCGGTTATAAAGGGGGCACCCTCTTCTTGAAATAAACGGGTCTGATTTTGCCACTCACTGGACTCCCAGAGTCTGGGTCGTTGACTCTGTGCCAGCTCATCCCTGCCCCCAAGAGTCCTGGGCATGGGGCCTGTCAACAAGCAAGGACTGATAGGAAAGCAAGATCCAAAAGAAATGAAATCAGGATCTCAGAAAAACCATCTGCACTCTCATGGTTGCGGCAGCATTACAAAGTAGGGACACAGATACTGACTACACAACAGCTGAATAAGTGGATGTGGCAACCCACGGGGAGATACCACATTGTTGGCTTCAGAGAAGAAGGAACTGGGGTGACATGCAGCAGCCCGAGGGGACTGTAAGGACATGTGCTAGCTGAAATAAGGTAGACACAGAAAGACTGATGCTTCCACATATTTAAAATAGTCGAGATCTTAAAGGCAAAGGCTAGACTAGTGGTTACCATGGGCCAGGGAGGTAGGGAATGGGGAGTTAGTCATCCACAGGCCAGAAATTTGGGTTAAGTGGGAAGAATAAGCTCCAGGGATGATGGTGCGTGTACCACGGTGCCGGTAGCCAATGCTGCAACACTTCGTACACTTAAGAGATGAGAGGGAGGACCTCACTCTAAGTGTCCTTAATGCATGAGAAAATGAACTTTAATAGATGCCAGAAGTAGGTGAGAGGGACATACCTGGAGTGGGAGGTGAGAGGAGAGGGGCAGATTTGATGGGTCTCAAGGTGCACAGCGCTTACAGAACTGGAACGCAGTGCTCAGAAAAGTCTTATGTGTGAGCCGGTTTGGAAATTCCATGTGGATGCCAAAATTGAACATCACTTGATCATTCCATTAGAGAACCTGTACAGTATAATCAGCAGTCACCTTAAGAACCCCAGGAGTTTAGGCTGTAGGTAGAATCTCCTAGAAACAATGTGTGCGTGAAGTGGGTGTTAATCTGGGTGCCCAGAGAGCAGGGTGGAAGGAAAAATCAGGCAGGCTCAGGAGATGTGAGAACACCATGTCCTCAGGCCTGGAGACTCTGCCCTCCCTTTTTTGCTGCACTGCTGACACCAGCATACAATGCCTACATTGTCACACCTCTGTGACACCCACGTGACTGAAAGAACATTCTAGAACATGTGTCTGGGACTGGTTTTAGCTCACTGGCTGAGGAGTGAGCTCTGATCCCAGCCATTCACCCACTACCTTTGTGATGGTGGGCAGGCTCCTAAGTCTTGGTTATTTGTATGGCCTACCTGTTAGCATTAAGGGCTATACAAGAAAATTCATCTGAAATGTTTTCAAAGCACTAGATGCAAGGTTTAAGTCTGATACACAGGAATGGGTTAGAGATGTAGCTCACTTGCCTAGCGTGCAGGAGGCTTAATCCTTAGCAGAATGAGATTTAAAAACTGACAATAAGTCTAGGTCTACGAAGATGTTTTTAACTTGGTGATGCAAGTTAGGATGGAAATTGAGTTAGGTGTAGAACTTTAAACTCATGGAGATACATGGATAATAGAATTTTAATATCAATTGCCAAATATGTATGGACTGGACATTGAGAATGTATGTTATACCTTATAATTTTCATAATTGTGACTTAATTAGTCAAAAAAAGAATTATGAGCTCTGGGAGAAGCGGGGAGGGTGGGAGAGTGGGGCTGGGAGGGTGGAGGGAGGGAACTGTGATGGAGATGTAGCTTGAAGTAATAAATAAATATTAAGAAAAACTGACAATAATCAAGAGGTCTGAACTGTGGAGGTGGCTCAGTTGGTAAAGTATTTGCTGTGCAGGACCTGAGTTGGATGCCCAGAATCTACATTTAAAAAACCAGATGTGGTGCACACTTGGAAACCCTTGCTCTGCCAAAAAGGAGGTAAGTGAGTGCCAGGGCATCCCTGACTGTCCAGCCAAGCATAACCAGCAAGCTCCAGGCCAAGGGGAGACCCTGCCTCAAAAGAAGGCAGACATTGTTTGAGTAGCAGCCCTTAGCGTTGTCCTCTGGTCTACATACTTGTGTATGTGTACCCACACATGCATGAATATGCATGTGCATGTATGCACACACACACACACACACACACACACACACACACACACACACACAC
>CAJQZJ010004755.1:5638295-5671990 GCA_907164525.1 Lophiomys imhausi
ACACACACACACACACACACACACACACACACACACACACACACACAAAACAGTGAGGCCTCAGGCTGATCTCTCAATGGCTCTTCACTTGATAGATGGAACAATGGCACAGGGCACACTTGTCAAGGCTCTTTACTGTTACATTTTCCACACATCAGATCCTGATATTATTTTGTACTAGTTTGTGGAGAACCAAGGGGTGTTAATTAGGTGGGTGGTGGATCTGAGTCTGCTGTGCTCCTGTCCCTGCCTTGCTAAGAGAAAACTGGGTCATTCCATTCATAGATTATGTGAATTCTTCCTCAGAATCCCTAACAGCCTTGATCATGGCACTTGTGACATTTGGTGTGTGTGTAGGGCTTGTTTTCCTCCAAGACTGCAAGTGTGCGGAGGGTATATCCTTCAAAACACCTAACCCTCAGCTTAGTGCTCTATCTTTCTCTGACCCCAGGAACAACTCACTGTGCTGATGATTAAGTGAGTATTTTCAAAATAGCTGATCACTAAACCAAAACCTGAAGACTTGTGCATTTATAACCTTCTGGTTTTTGTTGTTGTTTTGTTTTTAACAAAATGGGTGTTATCCAACTCAGCAAGCAGCAAGTATCACTTTGCTAGCCAAAGCTACAGCAATAAGTAAAGACACGTCTGCAAAGATGACAGCTTTTCACTTGGGCTGCTTCTCTGATGATAGAGTCCCAACAGTTATTTATTTAATAGCTGAGATCACAGGTAGAGAAGAGAACACATTGTCTCTAAACTAAGCATACGGAGAAAAGAATTTCACAAGGCATGGTGTCCAGAGCTCACACACTACTGCCTCAGGACGGCGGGTAAGACCAGCGACCTCAGTGGGTTTGCTGTGGAAATTGCCAGAACACACCCTGCCTGGGATGTCACAGAATATGCAGATACAAACAAGGTCAGGGTTCTGTCAACGACCCATGCGAAAGAGAGCCTGCAAAGTCGGAAATGGGCTTTGCCTGGCTCCCTAACAAGTCTTACTTTACAATAGAAGCTGCAAACACATGAGTGCTACACATGATACTCAGACTCAGAGAACCATGGGCTTTAAAAATCACTTAGTGGTGAACTTCCTCTATCCTTTCCCTTAAATGACTGTGAGAAGATCATTTGCTTGTTTTTAAATATCTGGATACTATCAAATGAAAAACAGGCAGGCCAATTTACATACTCCAGGAGCAAACAGACACACACACACACACACACACACACACACACACACACACACACACACGCCTAACACCACCCCATTGTAAACTTCTGCCCTGCCCCCAACTAGTCCCTAATTACTTCATGGCATGTCTTTGTTCCCTGACCTGTGTCTGCTTTTATAGTACATTCAAACAAGGTAGAACTGTGTCCATTTATGAGAAAGTTTAAGAGCAGTAAGTACAAAGTTTAATTTCCTGATTCCCCAAAGACCTTGGGTTTAGAAAGGATCACCACACTTTCTGACCATGGTCTTTTTTCAAAACAGTGAGTTTCTGGCCTCTCAGATCAAATTTTATTGCTCATTAAAAAAAAAAAAAAAGAATCAGATAATGTTAAGTGAAAAGAAGCAGGCTACAAGGCACACTGTGTTTACAACAAAAGGTCACTTGCCTGTGGGAAGATAGCAAGTGTGTAACCATCTCAGATCTGAGATGGCCAGAAGGACTGGAGGTCACATTTTTGATTTTTACAGTGATTTCACAATTTTTTTTTAAACTTCAGCTGATGAGACAATTAATTAGTCAACTGTTGAACACACACAATTACTCAGAAGACAAGCCTCACTCTAGGCTTCTAGTGTTAATCAAATGAGTTAAAGCCGGAGGTCTTCAATGAGATACCCAGGACTCCTTGGCTCTCCTCTGCAGAGGCTCCTACTGATGCTCAAAGTTTCTATCATTAATGAAAAAGGTATGTTGGGAGATGGCTTGGTCAGTAAAGTTCTTGCAAGCCTGAAGATCTGAGTTTGGATTCCTAGCTCCTCTAAGATGCTAGGTGCAGTGGCTCGCTGGTTGGCCAACCTAGCTGAATTAGTGAGCTTCAGGTTCAGTGAGACCCTCTTCAGACAAAAATGGTGACTGGAGCCTGGGGAATGACACCAGAGATTGACATCCATTGACTTAGATAATAATGTTTAAGAAATTGTCCATCTGCAGAGATCAAGTAGAAAAAGAGACAATCAACTTTCCATATAATTTTCTCTAGAAATAAAATGGCTGAGAGATGGAACAATCATAAAGTTTCCCATCCTCTATGGAAGTCAACCAAACCAGTTCTGACTCAGTCCATGTGCACCAAGGCGGTCAAACCAGTGGCCTGAGTGAATAAAACCTTAAGATGTACCAAAACCCCGACTGAGTACTCTACAGGAGGCCACAAATAAACCTTTTCTTGTTTGATTTTCTTACTCAGAGAATGGTTATTTGGTAGAATTAAGTGTTGAGATAACTGGGTACAAGGCCCTGGTACAGAGAGGAAAGTGAATGGTGACATGCCATAAAGGAATTTTGCCAAATGCCAGCACCTCGAGGGATTTCACACCCAACAGAGGAGACATATAGAAAATATGGACTGTTTAGAGACAAGTGTCTGTGGTTACAGTATGGAGATCCACTTGGAATATTGCTTAGGATAACCCTTGTCTTGGTCTTAAAAACAGTGAATGTACAGATGCATGCCACAAGAGGGCAGGTGTACATGCTAAATGGTTCCAGAGACTTAAGCTCCCTCTCACCAAGAAAGAATCACCAATGGATTTTGTGTCCTATTCATCACTGCCCATAGACAGGCTTTGGTTTCAAAGAAACAAAACCCCATTGCAAAAACCCCAAGCATGGAGGAAAGCCTCCGCAAGAGCATTCCCCAGCATTGAATTTAACTCTGCCGTATTTGTGTGTATTCTAAAATGTATTTTTACAATGAAAACACCTACGATCTCATTACCACAAAAGATGGAGCTGCTATTTTTAAATGTTGGTGGGATAAACATTTCCCGACTTGGTGTCACCGCATGAATGCAGATGTACCATTTCCTCAATCTCATTTACAGAATAATGGGATCAAATAATGCTTCGTTATTTCATAATGAACAAAGCAATATGTGAGTCTGAAAAAAGAAGCAATTACACTTATTTTTCTTTCACTCCAGACCCTCTCTCCCAATTGCATTCTGATATTAAAATGAACTTAATTTGTTGGGTAATTCCAAGTCCTTGCTTCAAGTTCTCCGAAGATAAGGGTTCAGGCTTCTCAGAACGTGAGGTTTTCTGGTTACAAATTGTTTTCTCAAAATGTGTCTTGGAGACCTCAGCCTTGCCCCGGGAGGTGGGGGAGTACTTCCTGCACACCCTGCGTTCTGTGCTGACTCTGGGGCTGGTCAGGGTTGGCTCTGGGCAGGGTTAGGGCAACTAGGACGCAGACAGCAGTGATGCTCAAAGTCTGGCTTCCTTGCAACTTGCTCTGGATCAGGTCAGAGCTACAGAGCCAAGAACCTATTTTAGTGGAAAAGGTTTTTGGTGTAATGGCTAATACTGATTGTCAATTCGGTGGGATCTAGAAATACCTGGGCAATAAATCTCTGGGTGTGTCTGTGAGGGAATTTCTAGATTTAGGGTAATTGAGGTGGAAAGATCCACCCTAAATGTGGACAGCACCACCCTTTGGTCTGGGGTCCCAGGCTGAATGAAAAGGGAGAGAGTGAGCTGAGCACCAGTGTTCATAACTCTGTTTCCCGACTGTGAACACAATGCAGCCAAATGCCTCGAGCTCCTGCCACCATGCCTTCCCACCCATGATGGACAGCGCCCTTAGTCGTGAGCCAAAATAAATTCTCTCTTCCAAAGTCTTTTGTCAGATATTTTGTTACAGCTTTGCAAAAATTAACCAATAGGCTGAGTATATATCACATGACTTACTAACCAACAGACTGGGTATACATCACATGACCCTGTGCCCTTCACTATTTTCTCTGAAGCATGACTTTTCTGTCTATAAAATGGACATCAGATTTTATTTTTTTTTCCAAAAGGATTGAATAAAATCATGAAGGCAAAGCACCAAATGCCATGCCTGATGCAAAACTATCACTCAGAAACTGGTCTACCCTTTCCCAAAGCTTTGACTCTTCCTGAGCTCATGCGTCTCTTGGGGAAGCTCCACCCAGCCTGACCAGGGTAGACACATTAGACCCTTATCTATTGCTACGTTTTATTGCCTCACTTTCTGTTTTGTAAAAATGATTTTGAAGACAATGAAAGTTGATAAATGCTGACTACGAATGAACAAACTTTCTAACGTCTTCTGGAAGATTCCTCATAACATGCTTCTTACACAGTTCCTTATTGCACCTGGTAGATACAATCCACTTTGTCTGGTACATTATCACTAGGAACAAACACAAAGCGAGTGGTGCCTTCCCACCCTACTCTCCAGGCTGACACTGAGGTCCACATGCCAAACGACTCCAGAAGGAAGCAACTTGCAAAGCAGTCACTTTCTGTTTTCTTTAAAGGTTTGTGCAAGTGCCCACCAGCCCACAGCATTGCTGCAGTCACAAGCAAGATGTAGTGGGACATTAACCATGCTCCCGTGTCTGAGGCACCACGTTGGCAATCATTTCTGACAAGACAAGCATGGCTGAGCTGCTTGTGTGGAGCAGGCCCCTTATGCAGTGACGTCAAATGGAACTCTCACAAACCTTGCTTCCTCCCAAGAGCAGTGCACAACTTTAGATGTTTTTATATCAGCAGTTCCTTGGTTCTTGCTCGTAAAACAGAGCACTTGCAGTTTTGTTTCCTTTCAACACAACAAATGTTTATTGTTGCATGGTTTCAGACACATTTTATTATTACTCTCCCCCTTTTTTAAGGCATCAATAACCTGAATAACATTTAACCCAGGAGGGTACACACACTAAATTTGGACAGGCAGTATATTATAACAAGAAAGTCGTTTGGGTTAGCCTGGCAGTCTCTTCTGTGCGGGGGAGTGATGGGGTGGATGCCATTTGTTCCTTTTTATTTTTGTATTACATTATTTATTTAATGAGTGACGTGTGTGTGTACACAGCCAAGTGCATCCATGAGTGCCACAGTGTGAGTATAGAGGTCAGAAGACAACCAATAGAAGACAGTTCTCTCCTTTTACCATGTGAGTCTTGGGGACCTAACTCAGATGATCAGGCAGGATGGCAGGGGCATTTAGTCTCGGAACCATCTCACCAGCCCCAAATACTACAGGATGTTTTTGGGGGAGAATAATCCTTAATCATCTGACCTCCAGCTCCAGCTCCACCCTATTTCTTTGAGACAGGACCACTCATTGGTCAGGGGCTTATCAAGGAGATTGGGCTGTTTGGTCAACAAGCCCTAAGGATTCACCTGACTCTACCTCTAGCTTTGGGATTAAAAGCATGTGTCATCATGTGTGGCACATGATGACACGGAACATTTTTTTAAAATTCTTTTTTCATATATTACATCCCGACTACAGTTTTCCCTCCCTCCCCTCCCCCCAGTCTCCTCCCCCCACCTCCCCTCTCTCCTAGATCTACTACCCCCTCAGCAAAGAGCAGGCCTCCCAGAGGCATCAACCAAACACTGTAAAACAAGATACAACAAGACCAGGCACACACCATCATATCAAAGCTGCTCGAGCCAACTCAGTGTCCCAGAAGCAGACAAAAGGATCAGACACAGTCTTCCCCCCCACCTCCCAAGATCCTTGCTTCCTTCCCTCTTTGGGCCCTCCTTGTTACTTAGCCTCTCTGAGTCTGTAGATTGTAGCGTGATTATCCTTTGTTTTACAGTTAATATCCATTGATAAGTGAGTACATACCATGTTTGTCTCTCTGTGTCTGGGTTACCTCATTCAGGATGAGTTTTTCTAGTTCCACCCATTTGTCTGAAAATTTCATGATGTCATTTTTCTAACAGCTGAGTAATACTCCATTGTGTAGATGTACCACATTTTCCTTATCCATTCTTCAGTTGAGGGACATCCAGGTTGTTTCCAGTTTCTGGCTATTACAAATGAAGCTTCTATGAACATAGTTGAGCAAATGTCTTGTGGTAGGAAGGAGAGTCTTTTGTATATATGCCCAGGAGAGGTGTAGCTGGATCTTGAAGTAGATCAATTCCCAATTTTGTGAAAAAAAAAACTGCCATATTGATGTACAAAGTGGCTGTACAGTTTATACTCCTGCCAGCAGTGGAGGAGTGTTCTCCTTCCTCCATATCTTCACCAGCATGAGCAGTGGAGGAGTGCTCTCCTTCCTCCATATCTTCACCAGCATGAGCAGTGAATGAGTGCTCTCCTTCCTCCATATCTTCACCAGCATGTGCTGTCAATTGAGTTTTTGGTCTTAGTCATTCTGACTCGTGGAAGACGGACTCTCAGCGGTGTTTTGATTTGCATTTCCCTGAAGGCTAAGGATGTTGAACGTTTCTTTTTTTCTTTTATTAGTTTTTCGAGACAGGGTTTCTCTGTGTACCAAGACCTGGTTGTCCTGGACTCACTTTGTAGACCAGGCTGGCCTTGAACTCACAGAGATCCACCTGCCTCTGCCTCCCGAGTGCTGGAATTAAAGGCATGCACCGCCAATGTTGAACATTTCTTTAAGTGTTTCTCAGACTTTTGAGATTCATCTGTCAAGAGTTCTGTTTAGATCTGCATTGCTTTTTAAATTGAATTACTGATTTGTTGATGTTTAGTTTCTCAAGTTCTTTCTATATTTTGGATATTAGCCCTCTCTCAGATGTGGAGTTGGTGAAAATTTTTTTCCCATTCTGTGCACTGCTGTTTTGTCCTATTGACAGTGTCCTTTGTCTTACAGAAGCTTTTCAGTTTCATGAAGACCCATTTATTAGTTGTTGATCTTAGTCCCTGAGCTATTGGTATTCTATTCTGTTTAGGAAATTGTCCTCTGTGCCACCGTGTTCAAGGTTATTCCCCACTTTCTCTTCAGTCAGATTCAGTGTACCTAGATTTATGTTGAGGTCTTTGATCCACTTGGACTTGAGTTTGGTGCAGGATGATAGATATGGACCTATTTACATTCTTCTACATACCAAGATTCAGTTAGACCAGCACATTTTGTAGGAGATGCTTTCTTTCTTCCATTGTATATTTCTGGCTTCATTATGAAAAATTAGGTGTCTAAAGGTGTGTGGACTTATGTTTGGGTTTCCAGTTCAAGTCCATTGACCAATGTGGCTGTTTTTATGCCAATACCATGTTGTTTTTATCCCTGTAGTACAGCTTGAAATCAGAGATGGTGATACCTCCAGAAGCTCTTACATTGTATAGGATTGTTTTTTGCTATCTTGGATCTTTTGTTTTTCCATATGAAGTTGAGAATTGTTCTTCCAATGTCTGTAAAGAATTGTATTGGAATTTTGATGGGGATTGTGTTGAATACTGATTTTTTGGGGTTAATCTTGTACCCAGCCACATCACTGAAGGTGTTTATCAGCTGTTGGAGTTCCCTGGTAGAATTCTTGGGGTCTCTTATGTATACTATCATCTGGAAATAATGATACTTTGACTTCTTCCATTCCAGTTTGTATCCCCTTGATCTTTTTTTAGTTGTTTTATTGCTCTAGCTAGAACTTGAAGTCCTGTATTGAATAGATAAGGAGAGAGTGGATAGCCTTGTTTTGTTTCTGATTTTAGTGCAATTGCTTTGAGTTTCTCTCCATTTAATTTGATGTTGGCTATAGGCTTGCTGTAAACTGACTTTATTATGTTTAGATATGTTCCTTGTATCCCTATTTTCTCCAAGACTTTTATCATGAAAAGGTGTTGGATTTTGTCAAAGGCTTTTCCAATATCTAGTAAGATGACAATGGAATAATTTGAAGAATATTGGCATTAGCTCTTCTTTGAAAGTCTGGTAGAATTCTGCACTAAAACCATCTGCCCCTGGGCTTTTTTTGGTTGGGAGAACTTAGGTCTAATAGATTACCTGATCTTGATTTAACTTTGGTAAGTCATATCTATCAAGATATATCCATTTCTTTTGCAGTTCCAATTTTGTGGAGTACAGATTTCTGAAGTAAGACCTGATGATTCTTTGGATTCTCTTGGTGTCTGCTGTTATGTCCTCCTTTTCATTTCTGATTTTGTTAATTTGGACATTCTCTTTGTATCTTTTAGTTAGTGTGGATAAGAGTCTATCTTGTTGATTTTCTCAAGGAATCAACTATTTCATTGATTCTTTGTATTGTTCTCTTTGTTTCTATTTTATTGATTTCAGCCCTCAGTTTGATTATTTCCAGCCATCTACTTCTTTTCGGTTTGTTTGCTGTTTGCTGGTTTTGTTGTTGTTGTTTTGTTCTAGGGCTTTCAGGTGTGCTGATAAGTTGCTAGTATGAGATTCTTCCAATTTCTTTATGAAGGCACTTAGTGCTATGAACTTTCCTCTTAGCACCACTTTCATTGTGGCCCATAAGTTTGGGTATGTTGTGAATTCATTTTCATTGAATTCTAGGAAGTCTTTAATTTCTTTATTTCTGCCTTGACCCAATAGTCATTCAGTAGGGAGCTGTTCAATTTCCATGAATTTGTAGGCTTTCTGTTGTTTCTGTTGTTGAAATCCAGCTTTAACTCATGGTAGTCTGATAAGATATGACACAACTTTTTTAAATGTTGATTCTGGGGATAAAATTCAGATCCTGATGATTGCAAAGCAAGCTCTCTACTGACTGAGCCATCTTCCCTGGACAAGACTCTTAATTTTTCATTGGAATAATCTTTGAAGAGTCTCTTGTGGTTTTATTATTCCTGAGTAGTGTTTCTCAACCTGTGGGTCATGACCTTTTGGAGGGATCAAATGACCTTTTCATAGGGGTTACCTAAGACCATTGGAAAACAGAAAATTTCCATTATGATTCATAACAGTAGCAAAATTACAGTGATGAAGTAGCAACGAAAATAATTTTATGGTCGGGAGTCACCACAACATGAAGAACATGAAGAAGGGGTTGCAGCACTAGGAAGGTTGGGAAACGCTGCTCTAGGGGAAGGTTGGTTGTCTTCTCTGAGCTCTCCGGGTGCATGGGGTGCTGAGCCCACTTCCATTGATGCAACTTGGGCTCTGTCTCACCCCATCTCCAGGGCTTCACTCAGACCTGGGCCACTCCTTGAGAACACAATGTAAATTGTGTCTTCTGTCCTTCTACAGTGTGGTGACACATGATAGACCTTCAAATAAATACTGAATAAAAGACAACAGATTATGTTATTTCAGACGCCAAATATTCATTTTAATCTTTCTTAATAAAATTAAGGTCCAGGTTGTTTTAGAGTAAGGCAAAATACAATGCTTAAGTAGAAAATGACATTTTAAATTAAAAGGCACGCTTTCGAAGAACTTAAGTTAATAGGTTATTTTTCCCCATGAATGACTTTAAGCATGACTTAAATATTCTAACAGGCCAATGGTTTATTGATCAAAAAAACTTGGGTATTAAATTACCATCTGAATATTGCCTTAGGAATCCCATATGTCTTAAGATTATAGGGTGATTAATTTGATAAATAGCCAAGATCTATTTTCATCTTTGTGGCAACTTGAAACACATCCGATGTCCATTGTTCTATCCAATCATGTTCTGAAGAAGTGCCTGTGACCCCACCCTTAATCCTCTACATTCTGCACCCCTAGCCCCAGCCGCAGGACCTCACCCCCACCCTGGGCATCAGTATATTCAAAATACAGCCTAGAGCAAACATCTCACTTAGTCGTGTTTTGTTTTCATCTATTTCTCTAAGTTCTTCCACCAAAGTTACAAACTGTAGGAAATCCTGTTGACTTTGGAAAGTAGCAAAGAAGGCTTCAAGTTCATCCTGTGCATGAAGTGGGACCTGGAGCAGTTTGCCGAGATCAAATACTCTTTAGCTGCAATCCCACCACCTATCACTCAGGACTTCTTCCCTTTGTTCCCTTCCGTCCACCCCCTGTCAGTCTGCCCAGCCCAACTGCTTGATCCCCAATTAATAAGGGGAGAAGAAAGAAGGGGGTCCTAGAGAGAAACAGAACCCACTGAGCTTCTCCTGTCCTTGACTCCTGGCTCAGACCAGCAGACTCTCCTAGGGCTTGCCCTGTATGCAGGGCAATGCACCATAGAGTAAGACAGCATGGATCAGGCTTGGTAATGCGTTGGTTGCTCTCCACCTGCTAGTTCTGTCTTCTGCACAGCTGCCTCCCTCCCCAGAAACTTTCCTTGGCTGCACATGCTTTGCTCCACTCCATGGCTTCTGTGACCTCTGCATGGTGGCCTTTAGTACCTGGGGAACCTCAGTAGGTGGGCATCAGCTTGCTACACCGGGCTGGAAGTTCTCCAACCCCTGGTTTAACATTTTGTGATAGCTACACTGTATCAAACCTTCCAGTTGGTGTTGGCCCAGTCTGTCTTGTTATGTGCCCCAGGCTGATCTCATATTTGCTGTATAGCTGAAGATGATCATGACCTTCAGATTTCCCTCATCCCCATTGCCTAAAAGCTGAGATTACAGTTGTGAGCCACAACACCCAGTTTACATGATGCTAAGGAATGAGCAAATAGTCTACCTGCTGAGCTATGTCCCCATCCTCCATTTCTCTTCTTAAAAGAGACAATACAACAGGTGTTTGACTGTATAGTTCTTTGAGCCCCCAAGTGGAAACAGTATCTTAGTGCTGAACCAAAGCTGAGCAAAGACATTACAATAATCTGAACTTGAATCTTACTATAAACTTGGACAACTCTCTGTCCTCCACCCAAACCCTTCTGCAGCCTCACTGGAAGTGAAGAGCCAAACAGTTGGGGAAGATTGAAACTGTTTCAGTCCTTTTGCTTTGACCTGAGTTTAGCTGAACATTTACTTGATGTTAGCACTATGGCAGCTCTGGGCTTAGAAACAGGACTAAACAGGGCACCTGACCACAAAAGGCCCCATCTGCTGGGACATTTAGATGTCCACAGATGCCCAACATCAGAGCTCAGTGGGTGCTGACCTGGCACCCTACAATGATCAGTATGGTTTCTGTGGAAGACATGGGACCCTGATCACATTCTAAGATATCACCATCTTAAAGGTTTGGTGCATGTCCCTGAAGCTGCTTTTTTGCTTATGTTTTTTCTCATCCAAATATCAAGGTCCCTTGACCTTTAGGGCTCCTAGAGTTTCTGCTCTTGCCTTTGGATCTATTCCTTATCTCTCTACGAACAGTGGGTTGCTGTTAGATCAGAGAGTTTGCTTGCTGGAAAGGACCCTCTGCCTTTGGCCTCTCTCCCCCAAAGCTCTGTACCAGACACTTCTCCGAGTCTGGTAGGCAATGCTCTCCTAAAACCAATGATTTCTTCTGTGTTTTCATAGCTTAATAAACAACTTCAGATGGGGCTGGAGAGATGGCTCAGTGGTTAAGAGCACTGGTTGTTCTTCCAAAGGACCTGGGGTCAAATCTCAGCACCCACATGGCAGCTCACAGCTGTTTGCAATAGCTGGGCGCGGTGGTGCATGCCTTTAATCCCAGCACTAGGGAGGCAGAGGCAGGTGGATCTCTGTGTGTTCAAGGCTAGTCTGGTCTACAAAGTGAGTCCAGAACAGCCAGGTATACACAGAGAAACCTTGTCTCAAACAAAACAAAACAAACAAACAAATAAAAACCCCAAAACAAAAAACAACTGCAGAACTCTATGCTTCATGAATATTTGGGGATCAGTCATTTCTCATGCTCAGACCACAGGAACAAGGTGCAAAGGAAATAAGGGAGAATAGGACCAGATGGATTCCCTTAACTAGCTATTACCCAACTGGACTAGTCGTGGCTCACCCCAACTCGCCCGACACCACTGATCTCTTATCAGACAGTATTGAGAACCAAAACCTTCCATTTTCAGACCCTACATAGCTTGCCAAGAAGTTCAGCCAGTGTGGAGTACCATTTACCCTGCTGATGTTCACACAGACATCCTTGACCTTTGCTTCCATTGACTCATTAGGAACTGCGTGGAGGTCTTTGGAGGAGATCAGGGTATTCCACATCTAGGTGTGGTTCACTTCCATAAACACTGAGATGACCTTGGCTCTTGGAGCCTGTAACAGTATACAGATAAGGAAAGAGTTGGACACTCAGAGTTTGCTGAGAATCTACAAGCACCAGAGAAAAGTCTGCAAGCAGTGATGTAAGAACTGTTGTCAGCAAGAAGGAAAAGAAACAGATATCTGAGAAAGCCTCCCACAGAGCCAGACATGGTGTCACACACCTCTAACCCCAGGACTTAGGAGGCTGAGGCAGGAGAATCAAGAATTTCAGGTTAGCCTTAGCTATATAGTAAGTTCGAAGACAGACTGGTAGCCTATCTACATGAGACCCTGTCCCAAAATATAAACAAAACAGAAAGCTTCCGACTTCCATACATATTAATCCTGCAGATTCTCACGTTTGCATTTCCTCTGGGGTGAGAATAAGATGGTCCCAGAAAATAAATCCCCAGGCCTCCAGACCCAAATCACAGAGGTGAGTATTGATTCATACCGCCTAGACAGCCATTCCAAACAATTCACACCCCATCCTTTCCTAATGCATTGTTAAATCCCTGGGTACATATTTGCTGATACAACATTCACAGCAGGGCTTTGAGAACTGGAAGGGACAAAAAAATGCTTTTCTTTCCAGACTCACTCCAGCCTTGTTTATCAAACCCCTGCAGGGCCCACACCTCAGTATCTCAGTGCATGTGTAGCCCTGGGTGGGTCAAAGACCTGTACAGCCTCTTGTCCATTTTGAAGTTGGTCAATCACGTTGATGAGTTCATACTAGTTATCTACTTCATTGATTGGTTGACTGATTGACTAGTGTGAGTCTGTATGTGTGTGTTCATTTGTGTGTATGCACACCTGTGTGTGAGGGTGCATGCATGTGCACATGGTGCATGTGTGGATGTCAGAGGACAACTTCTTGAAGCCAGCTCTCTCCTTCCACCATGTAGGTCCTAGGGATTGAATTCAGGTTGTCATGCTTGGCAGCACACACCTTTACCTCCTAAACCATCTCGCTGACCGCCTCATACAGGATTTGTGGGGATGGAAACTGGTGAAGCTGCCATGGAAAAGAGCATGGTGCTTCTCCCAAAAGTTAAAAATACAACTGTCATGAGATTGCACAAGTCTGCTTATTCCAAGACAGCCTCTTGGATATATACACAGAAGATGCCCAAGAAGCTTTGGAAGAGAGACTTTGTCTACAATAACCAAAGATAAGAAAAAGTTATGAGGTTTTGACAGGTGAACAAGATGAACAAAACAGGTGGTCTGTAATATGAAGGATATTACTCATCACTAACGAAGTAAGACATTCTGACATTTAACGTGGAAGAATTTCGAGGACACCATGTTAAGCAACGTAAACTACACAGAGAGATCTCCATGTGATTTCACATATAGCAGGTCTCTGCGGTAGTTAAATCCACAGGGATGGGCAGCAGAAGGCTGGGCAGCAGCATCTAAGGAGGGTGACATAGAACGCTTTGTTGCCATGGGGACAGAAGTTCAGTTTTACAAGATGAAACAGTTCTGAGTACAGGTTACACAGTAATGTGGCTATGCCGCTGAAGTGGACCTTGAGAAGTTGTTAAGATGGGGGCTGTAGCTCAACGGTAGCCCTTGCCTGGCACACACAAGACCATGGGGTCTTTCTCAGCACCACACATATACAAAATGGTTAAGATAATAACTTATATCACAATGAAAAGAAATAGTGAATGCTTGCCCCCTTGCAGTAATGGTCATTGACTGTCAGGGAATGCTTGTGCCCCAGGGGTGTTGTGGGTTCCCATCCATCTCTTTCTTACTGATACACATTCCCCAGAGTCAAGGCCAGACAAATGGAGGCTCAGCACATCTTCACTGGATGTCAGAGGGAAACAGGGAGTGGTCAATGGAAAAAGGGAAGAAAGAATGAACAGAGAAAATTCACAAGAGATTAAATTAGAAGTTGGCAGTAACCCAATGAAGAGACATTCAGCTTCACCAGTGCTCCAAGGAGAGACCACTGAAGCAATGAGGCCTCTGCTCACCACAGAATAAGAGTTTAGTATAACAAATACCTAATGTTGGGGAGGATTTGTTGAATCAGATAACTTAATATAGAATTGGTCCATTTTTTTCTGTATGTATGTTCATGTCTGTAGGTTCACATAAGTATACAGGTACATATGTAAGTGTATGTGCAAGCATGTGTTCATGCATGGTGATGTCTAGGATAACATTGGTTGTATTTCCTTCGGTGCCATACATTTTTTTTTGCTTACTTTTTTGTTTTTATGCCCTGATCTTAATTATTTCTTTCTATCTACCATCCATACCTACCGACTTTGAGTTTTCTCCTTTCAGTTTCCCAGTGAGTTCAGTTTTTTTTTTTTTTTTTTTGGTTTTTTTAGACAGGGGTTTTCTGTGTATCCTTGGCTGTCCTGGACTCACTTTGTAGACCAGGCTGGCCTCGAACTCACAAAGATCCGCCTGCCTCTGCCTCCCAAGTGCTGGGATTAAAGGCGTGCGCCACCACCGCCCGGCTGAGTTCAGTTTTGTGTAGTCCAATTCCACTCATGTGTGGGGCCTGGCCTGGTATGTGGTTGACCAGTTGGTTTTTTTTTTTTTTTTTTTTTTAGGCAGAGCTTGGAACTAGCCAAGTAAGCAAGGCTGGTTGGCCAGTGGTCCCAGGAATCTGCTCGTCTCTACCTCCCAGTCATTGGGATTACAAGCGTGTCTTACCACACTTGGACTTTTTTACATGGGTTCTATGGTTTGAAATCATGTCTTCATGCTTGCAAGTCAAGCTTTTTACCAACTGACCCATCTTGCTAATACCAGTAGATACATTTCTGTAAGGTAATGTGACAGTGTATACCAATAACCCTCTAAGAATTCCTATCTTCTGAACAAATAAAGAACAGCTCAGGGGATTGACAAAACTGAGTCAAAGTCCTGGGGCCAAAGATTTACTATTTACTATCTATTGTAGATTTACTTACAACTTTGGAGCCTGCACTTAAATATCTGCCGAAACAATGGATACTTTGGGACAAGGTGGAACTCTGTGTAGTTATAAAAAATCAGAATAATATTTAATAATATAGGCACTTGGTAAGATCAGTTTTGTAGAAATGACATAGAAATAATGGAGAAAATTCCATCAAAAGTGACCCTCGGCTTCCAGGTGAGGAGGTTATTGTCGACTTTCTTTGCCATCCTGTAGCTTCTAAAATGTTCTAAAATGACCATTTGCTGTATTTGTAATTAGAAAACTTATGATTTTAAAAAAGCAAAATATTAGGTCCCCATCAGAGGATTTGAAATTAAAGTCTCCAGGCCGGGGGGGCGGGGGGACATGGCTCAGCAGTTAAGAACTCAGACTGCTCTTGCAGAGAACCAACATTCAGTTGCCAGCACCAACACTGGTGGCTCATAACTGCCTCTAAGTTCTCTGACTTCAGATGGAAGGTAGGGAGGTGGGGGTGGGGGTGAGGGCAGGGACAGGGTCTGACACCTCTGGCCTCCCTGGGCACCTGAACTCATGTACATAGAAATAAACCTTCTAAAATAAATCAAAGTCTCTGTTCTGGGAGCAGATGCCATGATGATGGTCCACTCTGATGCTAAGTAATGTCAGCAGTGTTATGTAATGTTGGGGTGATGATGAAGGGTAAATGTCTAGAAAGGGATGCTTGCACGCTTGTCTCAGCCTCTGTCAGACACCCATAGTTGATGCAACTCTCCTCCTCCTCTTTCTCTTCCTTCTTGAGACAGGGTCTTATCCTGCTAGCCCAAGCTGGCCTGGAACTGGAATTTACCATATGGCCCAAGTTGGCTTCCCATTCCTGGTGATTTTCCTGCCTCAGCTTCCCAAGTGCTGCTATTACCTCTTTGAAGCTCTTGCCCTTCCTTTGCATTGCATGTCTTGAGTCTTCTGCTCTGTGATGGGCTCATCATATTTTTTTTCATGCTAATTAATATTTATTTCTTCTGCAATGGCTTCTAAGGGATACCTGGAAATCTATATATTTTTTCTCTCTCTCTCTTTTTATACATTTTTAAAATTTCTTCAAGTTGCATCTCCATCACAGTCCCCTCCCTACTACCCCCTCCAGTCCCACCCATCCCCTTCCTTTTTTTTAATGTTTATTTATTACTTCAAGTTACATCTCCATCACAGCCCTCTCCCTCCACCCCTCCCAGCCTCACCCTCCCACCCTCTCACCCTTCCCCCAGAATGTATAATTCTTTTTTTTTCAGTCCAACAAATGGTTCTTTCTCTTATAACAATAAATACAGTACAAAACAACTGAAATAAATAGGCCACAATTCTGAGAGTTATATGGCTTAGCATACATTCTCAATGTCCAGTCCATATGTATTTGGCTCCTGACTTTAACATTCTACTATCTAACTATCTCCATGAGTTTAAAGTTCTCTATCTAACTCAGCTTTCGTACTAACTTGCATCACAATTTTAAAAAACATCTTCTTAGATCTAGAATTTTTTTAAAACATTTTTCCATCCCTATTTGGGCCCCAAACAGGTTTACTACGTCCCAAATCAGCAGGAAGTCATTTATGAGAGCGATGTCCCAGGCCCAGAAGGTGGGGAGGGTGTTTCCCTCCCCTTTGGTTATTCGATGGATAACAGAAAATTTTGTCATTTAGGGGAAGAGACTACAAGCTGTTAAATGGTCTTGTTAAATGGGTTTTGGAGGTTAGACCTAGGAACTTCTCTCTTTTTCTTTTCTGTATCCTTCTTTCTCTCTTATGTAGGAATGAATAGACTTGAGAAAAAATGGGACATAGACATAGTATAGGAAAGATCAAGAAAAAAGGACAGATTATTGAATAAGCCCTTATACCTTTGTATATTGATACAAAATTAATACTATATTAGGCTAAATTGATATTGATCATTGTATATTAATGCAAAATTAAGATTGTATTGGACTACATCGGTACTGATCTTAGTATATTGATACAAAATTAAGAGTATATTTGGCCACAATGGTATTGATCTTTGTATATTGTTACAAAATTAAGGGTAACACTTCTTAAAGGTATTGTACCTAGTAATGCTTAAAAAGGAAATGTGAAGTTTTGGCCTTTTGCTACCAACCATCATAAACTATTTAGGATAATTAAGAAATACAAACTAACAGTCATGCAAGCGTGTCATTTTGTTAGTTACTATGACAGTCCATCACAGTTATTTTCTGGGCTCATCATATTTTATGGTTTATTCTCTCTCTGTGATCTATATCATTCAACTCAGTCAATGTGGAACCTCCTCCAAAGTTATCCCCTTAACACTCTTCAGGCAGAGGAGACAAGTGAGTATTTATTGAAGTCATCACTTGGCTTGTATCCTCTTCAGCCTGAAGACCAAGGGTTGGAAGGCAGGGCACATACTGCCTGAAGGGTCATTGCAGTAGATGCCTGAGAAGTGCAGAAATGAGACCACAGAGTGACAGTAACTTGTCCAAGACAGGGTACAAGTTCAGGGGCAGTGCTCTCCTGATAGCTAGCAGCTGACCTCCACACAGCAGCCATTGCTGTCACATTCACATTATTACACGGTTGTAACCTTTGCTTCCAACCCCAACACTAGATTTATTGTCTTGGTGCACTGTAAAACCAGAGCCCTCTAGGGGAGGGGCTATTTCAGTCTACTAGGAGCTCCCTAAGGGAAACTAACTTTGAGGGCACTTTAGGAGACCATTCAGGCAACTTTTCAAAGTTTTAGTTGCAAAAACTTACAATTTAGGTGGAATGCTGCTACCTACTACTTTACTTTTATGCAGTTTCCTTCTTCCTTCCTTTCTTTCTTCCTTCCTTCCTTTCCTTCTTTCTCTCCTGATTATAAAAGGCCCACATGTTCTGAAAGTTTTAGGTAACATCATAACCAAATAAAAAACTCTCACGTTATAGTTACTAGAAGTACAAGAAATTCAGTTCCTTTTAAATATTGTGCTTGGTGGCCAATAAGCCCAGGAGGATCGCCTAGAAGCCTTCTGTAGGTCAGAGGATAAGATTGTCAGGGATCACAGCAGAGCCCTGTCTGGATGCAAATTCACAAAGGGGTGTCTAGGCTGCCAATGTGCAACTATAAAAGTATATACACATGTGTGTACATACACACTTATACACTTACTGCTATATGCCTGCAGTGTGTTTACTCAAGCATATGCCTGCATACATTTGTGCCTCTATGCACACTATATGTTAGCTCTCACTAGTGTGAGTATACACACTTATGTCTATGTGTGTCCTAGCTGAGCTAGACAGCTGTAGCAAGGCTGGTGGAAACAGAAGTCCTTAGGTGTTTCAAGCAGGAGTACAGGTGCAGAGGCAGGTGCCTTGCACTCTGATGCAGGCTGGAACACGACCCTGGGAAGAGGTAGAGCATCTACCTCCAAGGCTTCATCATATAACAGGATGTGAATCTTAATGAAAGAGTTGCGTATCTGGAAACCTTGGCCATTGTGCAGTGTGGTAACTGAGTGGTCGCAGAGCAGTAGTAACTGGTGCTCTGTGAGAGTCACAGCGGGGTCCAGCCAGGGGAGGTTGGGTGTGAGAGTCACAGGGGGGTCCTGCCAGGGGAGGTTGGGTGTGAGAGTCATAGGGGGGGTCCAGCCAGGGGAGGTTGGGAAAGGCACAACACACCACCTGGGAGCTGAGTGAAGCCAAGGAATGAATTAAAGTAAACAACAAAAATCTAAAGAAACAGAAAGAAAACGTGGAGGAATAATTGTGTGTGAGAATAGGGCTTATTTCTTTTTCTTTTCTTATCTTTCTTTCTTTCTTTTTTAAAAAACTATGATGCTAAAGAAAGCATTCTGGGGAGTGGCAAGATGACTCAGCAGGTGAAGGCACTTGTCACCAGGCCTGATAACTGAGTTCTATACTGGGGATCCACATGACAGAAGGAGATAACCAACTCCCCACAGTTGTCCTCTGTTCTTCACACACATGCTGTGGCATGCATGACATGAGCATACACAGAAAAGTCAATAAAAATTAAAATGTAATAAAAAAGTTTTAAAGAGAGCAAGCCCTGCTGGATTTGACCCTTTTGCCACTGAAAGTTTCTGCATTTTGCTATTAGCAAAAGCAAAGGCAGAAAAACAATCTCCAAAACAAGCAAACAAAACCATAAAATATCCTTGCAACAAACATAAACAAGAGTTGCAAATTTTATATACAAAGGGCTTTGTTCATCAATAGATAGCTCCTCCCCCTCCAAAAATGGATATAAGACAGGAAAGTCTCACATGCATACCCAAAGAAGTCAATACAAAAGGCAGGAAAAAAAAAAATTGCCTTCAGTGGTAATCAAAGAAGACACATGAATTACAACAATCACATGCCTTTATTTATTTATTTATTTATTTTTGCTGATGAATTCAGCAGAGATTCATTGCAGAGACATTAAGATGTTGAGGGGAGTAGCCAGAAGCAGGTGGGAATATAAATCGGTATAACTTTCCTAGAAGGCAATTTGGCAGTGCTCATCAAATGCTTTACAAGTACTCTTACTTGTTAATGTCACTCAAAGAATCTATCTTTGGGAAACCAATACACAGAGATTGGGTTCGGGATATTAACTTCAGCTCACAACAGAGCAAAACTGAGAACACTGTAATTGTCTAACAGAATCAAATGGGACAGAGTAATAGACAGCTATTAAAATTCACATCATTGAGAACACCCAATCATGTGGGAGAAAGATCACAATATATAGTAAATGGAAGGGATCACAGTTTACACAACTGGAAAGTTCAAATTGAGAGGCCAGAGACATAAACCAATCATGATAGAAACTTGATAGACTGACTGGACTCACATTATATAGCAGAGGGTAATGGATGGATAAGCCAGTGATCATCAATTATCCATGAGAGAAGAGAAAATGCAAGCATCGTAGTTCCCCACTGACAATCACAGACTCCAGGTGTGAGAGCAACAGGTGAAAATAAACCTAAATGTTTTAGAAGGAAAAATGGCATGATATCCACATGACCTCAGACAGATCAATGTCTTAATGGACAAAGAAGATATACTAAGCCCGGAGTTTCTAAAGTAAGGTAAATTTTGTGCATGCAGTCCCAGCTGTTGTGAGTTTATGTCTGAAAATACTGTTCAGGAATCAGAGGGGAGATAATGGAGTGGATTTGACTCAAAAAATCATATCCGTATATGAATATCAAATAAGTATTTCAAAAGACTGGAAAGTAGCACAATTAATGAATTCAAGGCATTTAAGAAATGGAAGAATTGTCTCAGAACATTTGAGACAGTGCGTCCTCCACTTTAGCGTGTATGGGAATCACAGATGGGTACGTGAATTGCTGCTGCTGGTCCATGGACCACATTTTTAGTAACAAGGATATGAAGGAGCCTTACAGGTAAATAAAAAAGACTCAACCCTTTAGACTTATCCTAGTGAAGGCTCTGAGCAGGCAATCCTTAGAGAAGAGAAACTAAATGGCCAATAGATATGTTACATCTCTTAGGATGATAGGATGACTAATGTTCATCGATAACTAGGTCTATTTAGAGTCACCTAGGAGATATACTTCTGGGTGGGCATTTCCAGAGAGGTTTAACCAAAAAGGAAAGATGACCCTGAATGGTAAGCAGGAAGACTCAATGAGGAGGTTCCAGACTGGATGAAGAGGAGGAAGAAGTTCAGAAGAAGGCTGGGAGCCCCCTTTCTTTGCCTAGTGGTCAGTGCCAGGACCAAGTCACTCCTATCACCTCCCCACTGTGATGGACTGCGTTTCTCCCAACCATGAGGGAAAACAAGTCCTTCTTGCCTTAAGCTGATTTTTGTCAGTGATATTGCCACAGCAACAAGAAAAGTAACTGAGAGCAGCAGGTTTATTGCTATGTAGTTTGTTGGACTTTGAAATTGGTGTATTGGGAAGAAGAGTTTGAAGCTGCATGTGAGATAGCTCTAGAGTGCTGTAGGAAAAACTTCACAGCCACTTCTGGTGGGAATTTGGAAGATCAGAAGCAGAGGAAAATGAAGTCAGGGATCACCAGGTTTGAGAAGGGAACAAAGATTCTACAGGGAATTGGACTATAGGGTATAGGCCTTCTATTATAGAAGAAACGGTCCCTATGCTAATGGATGTCACTCCTCTTATCCAATATTCTTTTTTTATAATTTATTTTTTATTTCTTCAAGTTACATCTCAATCAAAATCCCCTCCCTACTCCCCCCTCCTGTCCCACCCTTTCACCCTCTTCCCCCTCAATCCCCCAACCTCTACCTTTTTTTTTTTTTTTTTAGTTTAAGGTAGATCTTTTTCCCCCCAACAGCTCCCCCTTTCAGTCCAACAAATGGTTCTTTCTCTTATAACAATAAATACAACACAAAACAACAGAAATAAAAGGGCCGCAATTATGAGAGTTATATGGCTTAGCATACATTCCCAATGTCCAGTCCATATGTATTTGGCACCTGACTTCAACATTCTACTATCTAACCATCTCCATGAGTTTAAAGTTCTATATCCAACTAGCTTTCATACTAACTTGCATCACAATTTTAAAAACATCTTCTTAGATCCAGAACGCCCTCTTGATTCCTAAACAACTCAAAATTTAACTATGAGACTCTAGCTATCTATTCTTCAACCACCTCAGAGACCTGAGAGGGATACATATATATGATTATATAGGAAGTGCAGGGCCCGCAGCTTCCAAAACTAAGAAATGACACACCAGTGGCTGCCTGGACAGTTCCCATTTTCTCTCCATACATTACAGCATCGACCTACAGCCGATATTCTTAAGCTGCTTCTGTCAGGTCCTCGATCACAGCAATAGTGCAGATAAGGCTGCTGCTGCAGACTCAATAACAAGCTCATTGCTTAAATAAATAGGGCAGGTGCTCAAGGCTGTTGAGAGGACTATACAGTTCTGCGATTCCCAGCCTTTGGGGTCTCCGGCTAGAGGCTCAGAGACACATTTCTAAGCTGCATTAGGAAACTTGGTAGTTGAAAAAGGAAAAGAGGATCATCCTGGGGAGCTTTTCATTGGCTAGACCAAGAAACTATGTAGAGCTTCCTTTACTATCCGTTGGTTGGAACTCCAAGGCCATAACTAACTGCAGGAGATGGTGAGAGATGGAGTCAAACTGTGCTTGAGAAAGGGGAGAGCAGTTGGGAACCAGATAGCAATCTTGGCCACACATCTTAAGAGACAATCAGCTCACTAGCAATCAGGGAAACGTAATTAAAGCCATTTCCATCACCAGACTGGCAAAACAGATTAGCAAGACCATCACAGCTTCACAGAGAATATCCCCAACCCCCCTCATCTGCTTAAAATTTCTATTCTGTGCTTGTGCTGCCTCTAAAATACCATCCATTTACTTGTTAGTAGTGTTTACAGTTTATAGTCTGTGTTCCCACTTAGCAATGCTAACAGGACAGGGTTGTGTGAACATTACCTTAATGCATGCCCGGCACTCACAGCAGAGTGGGCACTGTATGGCACAGAAAAGGATCTGCAGAATAGAGAGGCTAAAATGGAGGTGGTCTGGGTAAGTCTTTCCTCACCAGTCCCCAGCACCTAAGAACATGACTCAACCCCTTAATTATATGATCACTTCCAGCCTGAGGCTCATCTCAGCTCAAGCGCATATTATCCCTCCATACATCTGTGAACACAAACAGCTCTTGTCTTCATCCTCTACATTTGGTTATCTTATGTTTTTCTTGAAACATAAATAATATGCCATTTGACATGCAATTTCAATTTGATGAGTTTTAACAAGTTCACAGCTTCAGTGAAAGCACTGGGTGCTGGTTACTCTGCATTGCTGGGATGGAGTACCCGACATGAGCAATTTGAAGGAAGGAAGGAAAGGGTTTGGCTCAGGGTTATGGTAGTTTCAACTGATGGTTGCTTGACTTCTTCGCTCCTGGGGCTGTGTGGTGAGTTAGAGCATCATGAATGGATCATGTGCTAGAGCAGAGTAGGGGGAGAGGGGATGGGGCGGGGGATGGGGAGGGAAGGGGAAGGGGGCGGGGAAGGGAGGGAATGAGAGATGGTGAGGAGAGGAACAACTGACTGAGGAAAAGATATGTCCTTCACTTCAATGTCCTCCCTGTCTACACAGTCACCTGTTTCCTCCTACCAGGCCTCACGTCCTAGTTTCCACACTTCATAATGTCATCAAATTATGACTCCATTCACATATTAGTCTTCTACTGATGATGTCAGAGCCATCATAATCCAGTAACTTCCTAAAAGGCCATCAGAAAGCACCCAAGGTTTTGCAGGGAGGGGGGCTTTGTATCCCAACCACAACATGTCACCATGGACAGATGGAGACTGATGAGCCCACCAGAGCTCCTCTAAAGGAGGATACAGCAATAGGAGCAGGAGACACACACACCTCTCTCTTCATTGTGAATGTGTTTCTGGTTTATTTTTTCCCTAGCCTCAAATCTCTTTATGTGATCTCCTAGAGGTTTGTAATGAAAGACCTTTCTCTCTTCCCATCAGACTATGAGATCTTCAAGGGCCCCCATCGTCATAGCTCCTCGTGTGTCTGGCACGGTTTCCTGCACCTGGTAGATGCTGAATAGAATGCTATGTATGGATGAAGGAGTGTGATGAAACCTGGCGGGTCTAGAGACTGGGCTTCTCCCTCTCATTTAATCTTATGTGGGAAACACATATGACTTAGCCTTAGGCACGTGGAATGTGAGACGGGGTCATAGATGAGACAGAGCTGGCTCAGCGTGCTCCTTCAGTCGCATATTATCACACAGGGTCTTTCCTTGTTGCAGTTATAAGATGTCCTGACAAAAGCAGCTTAAGGGAGAAAGAGTCTCTTTGGCCCACAAGTCCAGGTAACAGTCTGTCATTGTGGAGAAGTCAGGGCGGCAGGAACTTGAAGCAGCTACTGACATTACATCCAGTCAACAGCCAAGAGCAATGAATTAATGAGTGCATTCGAGTTCTCTATGTTTATACAGTTCTATATCTCAGTCCGGGAGCAGCCCCGCCCACAGTAGAGGAGTCTCCCTTCTCAATTATGCAATCCCCACCAGTGTGCCCAGAGGCCCATCTCCTCCTGACTGCAGATTGTCAAGCCTACCGATGACACCAAACATCACATTTATTCAGTAAACTTCAGAGCACCTACTGTGTGCCAGGCACTGTACTAGGCGTTGAGGAGATGAAGGTGCCCCTGAGCAGATTCCATCCACATTCTCAGGGGGTTTACTATTTGAGTGAGAGCTACATGATAGTCAGTGACCTATACAATAAAGACCCGACAAACATGGCCAGAATGCTACAAACCTCCAGTTGCTAGGCTCGAACACTCTGCTATATTCTGCACACAAATACTCCTGTTATCTCAGAAGAATTGCTCAGGAAAGAGAATCCTTTTTATTTGCTCTCAAGGTTAGAGTTGTTCTGGAAACCACTGTGTCTATAATAATAACAAGCTCTTCTGCAATAAACATGGGAAGGCAGAAATGATAAAACCACCAGGCTGTTCCCTTTCATAATCTCTGCCTTCAAAACCACAAAATAGACCTTTCAAATAAACCAACCAGCCTTGGAATTACCCGAAACTCAACCAGGGACACTTGCCTGAGAACACTGGAGTGACAAACTCTGCCTCACCCTCCTCCTTCCATGACTTTATTGCTCAGGAGGAAGTGCCCTGCCTTATAAATATTTCCCATTACGGAACTTTTTGGTAAGCTCCTCAAGTAATTTCAGATCTCAGCTAGGTTTGTTCTCCCTGCTGTCCAATACAATATCTTCCAGGGCTGAGGCTCTGAAGTGACGGGGGAGGGGGTGGGGGGAAGAGAAATTAAAACAACTTCGCAGCATTCCATAAGCATTTGCATTCAAATCAGGCTGTCCTGCTGCTTCATAAATTTGATATGGAAGGGAACCATGAGAACCAAAGTTCACATCTAGTAAGGCACTTTTGCCATACGTTGTGAAGGTTGCTACAAAAAACACTGTAATATCCTTGCAAATATAGGACTAATGAGAATACACATAGAACATCTGAGAGTGCTCCGATGTGTAATTGTTGTGCGGGTTTCACAGACACATAAATATAATGATCTTCAGCTAAGTAAATTGCTAGCTACCAATGAAATAAATAGGATCCCTTCAGAGTTTGAAATAATTTGGAATAGGAGGGGGTGGGAAGTGATTCACCTTAGCTGTTATCTTAGGAACAGCAATGGAGGAATCTAGCTGCCAGCTCCAGCGCATTTACATTGTTCTTCGCACCCTGTAGAGTGTGTCAGAAGCTCTTGGTCCCTGCTGACTTCCAACCCCTGTTTTGATAAGCCACAGCGCAGCACGGCTCAGCACTGGGTAGGAGCAGCTAATACTGTTTACCGCAGTAGGCATCCCAGTCATAATATTTTTCCCAGAAACACTGATGTTTTTAAAGGTCAGGTTGATACTGATCTGACAGGATAACATAAATTCATCTTTCTAGGAGGAAAATGGTATACATGACTTGGTTTAAAGGTTAAACGCCAGCCCCACCCCCACCCCCAACTGGATAGGTCACAGATACAGGACTTTAATAAACAAGTATAATTACCTGTTTGGACAGACAGGTGGAAGGAAATGGTCCAGGCTTTAGGTTTTTGTAGGGATCTTTGAAACCTTAAGAATCTATTGACATGTCATTTCTGAATATAGTTCGTTGAAGGGGGAAAAATCCTACCATGTTGCTTGGTTAAGATGTCCTGTCTCTGCCTTTCTTAACTGTGGGATTCTAGGAATCGATTTCTTCAGAGTGCTGATATAGTCTGAGGCTGTTTCCAGTTAGCAGTGTTCACAAGGCTAGCAAATTTCCCAGTGCCAAAGACATACAGGAGTAAGTGAGGGCTTTGTAGATGAATAAAGAAAAAACACTGATAAGTGTGTATGTGTGTGTGTGTTTGCTACATTTGTTTACTGTGTGTGTGTTACATTTGTTTAGCATGTGTGTGTATGTATGCTACCTTTGTTTACTGTGTGTGTGTGTGTGTGTGTGTGTGTGTGTGTGTGTGTGTGTGTGCAGATCACAGAAGTCAGAAGTCAATTCTCTCCACCATGTAGGTCTTGGGGATCAAACTCAGGTCATCAGGCTTGGTGACAGGCACCTTTGCCCACTGAACTATCTCATTGGCCTAGAATATACTTCTTAAATCCATAAAGGTTTTTGGGTTTTGTTGTTGTTGTCTTGTTTTGTTTTAACAAATTAGGAGAAAGGTCGGTAGAAACTCTGCCACTGGAAAATAAAAATAGAAAAATCAGGCCCAGGGAATTTTCTTCATTCATTCCTTCATTTAGTCATACAATTTATGTTCATTTGTGTGTTAAAAGAAGTATTGAAGTTTATACCAGCTGTTGGATGGAGAGTAACCTGGAAAGACCTGGTCTTAACCATAGCCAATCTGGGAAGAAAAATTAAGTGATCTCAGGCTCATGAGGAGCAGCTGAGGTAGGGAGTGGGCACCACTGCCTGTCCAGCAGAGCTAGGAGATGGCTGTGCTTCTGCTGTCGGGGAGTGGGTGGCATCCTCCTGTATTCCCTCTGACCCCAACCGCAGCAGCTGCCTCACATTCACACCAGGGTACAGGTAAAGCAAGCAAGCAAACAGTCACGGTTTATTTCAGCAGATGCAAAAGCAAAAGTGGAAGACAAGAACAGCTGGGCAGGGGCAGGCAGAGCTGAAAGGCCATTTATTCTCTCCTGGTCCACCTCCAGGGTGGCTTGCTGGCCTCCGGTCCTAGAATAACCGAAAGCTTTCCTAGAAGCTGTTCCTACTCAGTTCAGTCTGTGATAACCAGATTCACAAGTAAGTATATGTGTTGGTTGGTTTGTGTCGAGTTGACACAAGCTGGGAAGAGGCATTTCAATTGAGAAAATGCCCCCACTAGGTTGGACTGTGGGAAAAGTCTGTGGGGCATTTTCTTGAATGATGATTGGCGTGGGAGGGCTGAGCTCACTGTGGGTGGTGCCATCCTTGGTCTTGGATGGCATAAGGAAACAGGCTGAGCAAGCCATGGGAAGCAAACCAGTAAGCAGTGTTCCTCCACAGTTTCTGCATCAGCTCCAACTCCTGCCTCTGGGTTTCCCTTTGAGTTCCTGCCCTGACTTTCCCCAGAGACAGAGTGTGACCTGCGATTTTTAAGGTGAAATAAATCCCTTCCTCCCCAAGTCGCTTTCTGTCATGGTGCTTTATCACAACGGTAGACACCCTAAGACAGCATAAAGACTGACTGCTCACCAAGTTGAAAAGTTTACTAGGAGAAAGGGAGACAATGCCTTTTGTATGATCCTTGGGCAACTGGGGTGGTGTCATTAGAGCCATCAGCACCTGAACAGACAGGTTTCGTGGGTTTCCCAGGCTTCTTTTTTGCGTATTCAGTTTGGCTGTCTCATACCCAGATGCAAACTATACCTCCTTCAACATCCCCATCTTGCTCCTTATCCCTAGTATTCATTCAGCCCTAACATCTGTTTTCACAGTACCACTGCTAGTCTTTCCTGCCCCCCATCACATCATGCTGAGTTTTACAGAACACAGTTTTTATAGCACTAGATTTCCCCCCAACTCTCCCACACAGACCTTGGTCTTATGGCCATCAACAGATGCCTTTCAAGGGCCCAGGAGAGGCCTCCCCTGAAGCAAAGTTGAGTCAAGGGTAAGCCCATTCTCTAGTGCTCAATGACTCATTCGTTTGCTTGTTTGCTATTTCTTCTTAGAGATTTTATTATGTGTTAATTTAATCGTGTAAATATTCATGTTCACATTAAGGAAAAATCTCACCTGCATCTCTTCCGGGACACCTTGAAGTGAGACAGTAGCTTTCCTGTACCTACCCAAGGGACAGGAAGTGACAGGGTGGGGTGGAGACACAACCCTACTTTTTGGTTCAGAGCCCTGGCAATCCTACTATTCTCTCCTGCCTGGTTTAAGATAAATTAGCCAGAATCTTTTCAAAATAACAAGAATGATCTCTAGCCCAGTTGCAAATGTTGTTCCTCTGAAACCTCTTGAGCTGGGCCTCCATAGTCCACATTGCTCTCAGCACTGCTGACTTCCAAGCTCCCACTAGGATGGACCATTAAGCCCTGCTTACAGCATTCAGCCACATTCCTGGTCCAAAGTCCCAGAGTCTTCCACAGTCCTCCAAAGCCCAGCATGGTCAGGCTTGTCATAGCAATAGCTCCACTCCCCATACCAACTTCTTAGTTACTTTTCTATCTGTGGAAAAGCACTATGACCAAGGCAACTTATAAAAGAAAGCTTTTAATTGGGGCTCAACACTCTATAGGATTAGAGTCTATGCATTAAAAAAAAAAGAGTCGATGGGGACCATTCTAATTCAAACCACCACAGGATGAAAGTGTTAGTTTTTTCCAAAAACTAGTTTATTTTAAAAAGAAATAAATTTTTAATAGCAGGTTGATATAACCAAGAATTTCAGAACCTGAATAACAGCTGAGACAGCACCAAAATCTCTCCCGCCTTCCCCTTTCCTCTCCTCATCCTTTCCCCTCTTTCTCATCCAGTGACATCAGCAGCAGGACAGAGTTGGCACTCAGAGCTGTTTGGAGAATGAATGATTCAACAACCAAACGCTAGTCAGTCACATGATGCCCTGGTGTGGGGTATACCAGAAGGTGGTGAATCCTGGGGTGGGGGTGGGGAGGGGGCGTTGAGAATCAGTTGTGGCTTCCCCAGCGCCTGAAAGGATGGAAATGTGGAGGAAGGGAGTGAGTGCTAGGACATGGTGGGGAAATCCTCCCTGGAGCCAGGTGTAGTAACCCTGGTACATGTGGACCTAGATATGTCAAGTCTTGAGCTAGTGAGGTCAGAGTTTGAGGCCAGCCTAGGAGGACTTCATCTTTAAACAACAAACCCACCTTCCCCAGCTTGGACAGAGAGGAGGGGAGGAAAGGCCCAAGGCCCTTACCCGAGGTAGGAACTACTCCTGAAAAATGGTCATTTCTGAGAACTGGAAGCCTGCACTTTAGACAGAGGATTGAAACATTCCAGCCAGCAGCAGGAAGAAGAAAGATTCCAGCCAGGAGAAGCAGGAAGAAGGAGGCACACACCATGGGTTAGAAAAAGAACCTCATTCCACATGGCCAGGAACATTGGCATATCGTGGAGAATGGCAGTCCAAGGGGACGTATGTATATATGGGGTCATATTTGGGTAATAGAATTAAGAGCTAGCTTAGATGGGCCAGGATTGCACAACTCAGGCCAAGGGTTGTTTAAATCCATATGGTGTCTCTGTATGCTCATTTATAATGTCTGCTTAAAGATTAGCAGCCGCCAAACCAATTAAATATGATATAAATACTGGTTAAATAGTTTCATTAGCCATATTTTTTTTATATATGGCACCCAATGTGGGGCAATTAGAATCCATGCTTACAGGGTAAGAAGGCCTGAGTGAAAGCCTGTTTCCTAGCCAAAGAGCAGGGAACTGAACTCAAATGCATTTCAAAAGTGCAGCTAACTTAACAAAAGCTGTTGCCTTGCAGTAAAGGTGGAAAGCTTAGCTCTCCTTACGTACTAAAAAACTGGCAGCCTTCTAAAGAGAGGTTCAGAACAGAATTAAAAATAGAAGAATTCGGGGCTGGAGAGATGGCTCAGCGGTTAAGAGCACTGCCTAGTGCTCTTCCAAAGGTCCTGAGTTCAATTCCCAGCAACCACATGGTGGCTCACAACCATCCACAATGTGATCTGGTGCCCTCTTCTGGAATGCAGGTGTACATGCAGATAGAGCACACGTGCATAAAAATAGAAGAATTCATAATGCCTCAATACGTTTGTATTCCAGTTGAGATTGTTCCTCTTAGCATGCAAATGATTTTTACCCTGACAATTGTGGTTCTGTGTATCTTTTTTGAGAAAGTTTGGACCAGGATAGACTTAAAGGAAAGAATTTACAGATGGAATGCTAAATTGTCAACAATGATAATGAAGGAAAGAGGGACGCCTTTCCTGATAAATAAGGCAAAATTGATGGCAGCTGGAGCTAAGAGCTCCCTGGCTATGAGGTGCTTCTCAGGACTTTATGGGAAGGGTCCACCAATCAAATACAGTAGCAACTAGATTCTAAGGAATAATGAACAAAGCTTTAATTGTAGCATGGGATGGCATGGTTAGACATGCCAAGGCTTTTGGAATGTTGTTTCTTTGCTTGATTTTTGTTTAGATGTCTTTGATTTTCCTATATCATGAGATAGAAAGGATATTTATTTTTCTGGTTTGGCATTGCTAAAACAAGAGATTTTTGGATAAATTTCGAATAGTCACTATTCAAAGTTGCTCTCTGGGTTACAGAGTTACGAATATCTTGGATTTAAGTGAAGTATTTGAGCAGGGTGGTACTGGCACACACCCTTAATCCCTTAATCCCATCACACTAGAGGAAGAAACAGGCAGATCTCTGGATTCTAGACCAGCCTGGTTTAAACAATGAAGGCAGGGCGGGAACCCTGCTGAGAAGATAAGACTGCTTGCTAAAGACAGTCTAGAATTCAAAAATGACACATTTTTTCCCTTGATGTTAAGTTTAATAATGTCCTTACTGATCTAATGGATAAATGCACATGATCTTAAGTTTACATAAAGAGAAAAGGGTCACAAGCCAGTCTCAAGTGTGGGGCTCCCACTGGAGAACTGCTTTCAAGAGACATTTCACCCTGAAGGAGATATGTTAATCAATGGGCGTGATGGTGCACACCTTTAATCCCAGAACTTTGGAGGCAGAAGCAGGCTAATCTCTGTGAGTTCAAGGATAGCCTGGTGTACAAAGTGAGTCCAGGACAAGGATACACAGAGAAAACCTGCCTCAGAAAAAAAACAAAAAGAGATATATTCTGTTAACCAATGTAAGGACCCAGAGTTAGGCTGGGGAAGAACATGCAAACTGCATGCCTACTACAGCCAACAGTTAAGAAAAGCTAACATAAAATAGCATATCATGCTACACCAATCTCCTTAATAATGGTGTTTCCATGGGAGAATTGGAACTCAAACTAATACAAAATGGTTTAATGAATGTTATTGTTTATTAAGGGTAATTTAATTATTTAAATTTATACCTTAATCTCTAAACTTGGGACAAGGAAAAAACAGGTTCCTTGTATGTTCAAGGCAAATCTAATCTACAGAGCTCTTCTACAGAGCAAATCAAGACAGCCCAAGCTACAAAGAGAAACCCAGTCTCAATAAGGATAGATATATCCACATAGAAATTAAATCTCCAAAGAAAGGAGAAAAGGAAAGAAAAAATATATAAATGCATACCTTTGATCCCAAAACATGGGAGACAAAGACAGAGACAGATTGGTTCCTTTTGAGTTTGAGGCCAACCTAATCTACAAAAAGCCAGAACAACACAGAATAAACCTGTTTTAATAAATTAATAAATTTATGTCAACTGTATAGGAGAATATAAACTCCATACAGTCATATGCTGTATTTTCTAATTTAAAATAGATTATATATAGCATATATATGTAATAGTATTACATGCTATATTTTTATATGGCATGAATGGAGACTTGAAAATGTCTTTCTGCTGTTCAAAGAACAGAAAATATTCCTTAATTGATTTGTGCATCCTGCACATCCAAGGCATTTTGGTAATTGCAGAACTATATGTTACTTGTGAGAAATTATGTATTTTCAGAACAACGGGGCCTGAGTCCAAAGAAGACAAGACAAGTAACCCAAAGGATCCAGCCTCACAGACTGCCTCAATAGCTGTTTCCTCCAAAATCTGCATTCAGAACAACTTCAAACAGCTTGCTGAGATGGCCCAGCCTCAAGGACTGAACTTTCCTACCCAAAGTCCAGCTTGTGCTCAGGACATTCAAATTGCTGAGACCATAGAGACTGGACAACAAATGTTACTATCAAATTGATTAATCATTTTTTTTCCATTTTTGAGGGGCCCCCAAACAGGTTTCCTGTGACCCAATTCAGCAGGAAGCAGTTTTAAGAGAGCGACATCCTATTCCCAAAAGCGGGGTGGATGATTCTTTAGTCATTTGATGTGTTATAAATGTTGTTTAGGAGTAATGGTTACAAATTGTTATATAGTCTTGTTCAGCAAGGTATAGAAAGTTAGACTTGGAGATCTCTTTTTCTTTTCCCTATCCTTCTTTCTCTCTCATATAGGGGGAAAAGACTTGAAAAGAAAAAGAAGGGGATATATGTATATAATATAGAAATAAGATATAAGGATATATTATGGAAACTGCTCTGAAACTCAAAACTATTGTTAATCTTCAAATAAGGTTATCTTTTGATACATTGGTATAGAATTTTGTATATTGATACAAAAATAAGATTAAGTTTGATTCATTAGTATAGAATTTTATATTTTGACACATAATAAGTATATTTCAACTCTTATATGAAGTAGTGTGCCTATACAACTCATTTAAAAGTATAGGTTTATTCTACCCACCAGTGAGTCATGGAATCTGCTGCAGGTTAGTGGAACCCCACACCCTAGATGGTGTGCCTTATCAAGCTCCAGTATGAGTGTAAGCTCTTGGGCCTCACATGACGCAAGATCTGAGGGAGTATGATATGTGAGGACCCACCTCATCTGAGGAGAAGGAGAGTACCAAGTAGAGGAACAAGGAGGGAGGGAGGGCGGAAGGGAGGGAGGAAGGGAGGGAGGGAAGGAGAGAGGGAGGGAAGGAGAGATGAAGGGAGGGGCCAAGAGGGGAGGAGGGAGGAAACTATGTTCTAGAAATAAATAATACTTTTTTAAGAAAAGAATTAATAAGCTTAAAAATATAATAAAAATACAATATAAAATTTTCAAATTATAATTTACCTTACTGGCATGAAAAGAAAATGGCCTTAATTTCAGATTAGAATGTTAGACTGCAGGTGGCTACAGAGATTACACAAACTTGATAGCAGCTTAAAAGTTTTTTTTTGTTTTTTGGTTTTTTTTTGTAGAGGTATAGGCTATTTCCATGGTTTGGCATTAAAAAGCAGGTAACAGGTTTAAAACACTGTAAATAAATTAAAGGTGACAGCTGTTCAACCTGGTTTTACAAACCTCCAAGAGTTGAAAAAACTTAGAGCTAAGGTAAAATAATGCATGGTGTTAGCCCATGCCTTTACCTCCAGCAGAGACAGGAGGATCACTATAGAGTTAGTTGTCTTATAAATTCTAGAGTTACAAGAAACAGGGTGGTGATGGTGCACACCCTTAGTCACATCATTGGGGAAGAATACACCCTTAATCCCAACACACTAGAGACAGAAACAGGCAGATCTCAGAGCTCAAGGCCACCTGATACAAAACAAACTCTAAACAGAGAAAAACTTTGATCCAGGGGTGGAGGAGCACATCTTTAATCCCATCAGTTGGAAACCACATGTCTTTGATCCCAAAATTTAGAATGCAGAGACAGGCACATAGGATTTGGAAAGATTTAAGTTTAAAAGCTACTTACAAAAGGCAGGCTGCAATTCAAACAAATTGTCCTTTGAGATCTCAAAATATATACACTAAAGGTTTGTTTAGCTCCAAAATATCAAAATAATTTCTTCTTTAATCTGGATTGAAAGGTAATACTTTATATATTAACAAAAAAACCAAATTTGCT
>CAJQZJ010004755.1:5672390-5698605 GCA_907164525.1 Lophiomys imhausi
ACAGTCAGCTCCTGACAGCTCCCATTTGACTTGGAAGAAGACAATGAGCATCAAAAAGAAATCTCCCATCAGGAGATAATTCCTATTGGGCAAAAATGCCCCTGCTCTCTCAACAGACTATATACAGTCCACAGATGGACCAGAGCTTAAATGCAGGTAAGTTGATGTCCTGATTCTCCAGAGACAGAATGGGAAAATCCTTATTTCCTGTATTGCACAATTTAGTCTGTGAAAAATGCTTGGCCAGAAGGCTGAAGATGATGCTCCAATGATATCAAGAGATATTTGGGACTGTCTAGGCAACAAACTGTCATATTTCTTTTTGGAAGCTGTTCTCCTATGATTCCTACTCACTCAAATAATAACTTTATCCCTTCTTATGTTTTTGATGGGGTTGAAGGCATAATAGTTATAAATTTTCAATTGAACTTGAGTTGTTTAGGATTTAAAAGGATATTTTAAAGTCTAAATAAAATCTTTAGGTTTATAAACATAGGATAAGATAGAAATTATTTAGGTTCAGAAGTTTAGATACACCAAGATAAGATGATTTTTTTCCTTCTTCAAGATTGCCTGATACAAATAGGCTAAACATTATATGTGTAACTTTTATATATGCTTTTCTTAATTGTTTCATATTTGTTCTTATTGTTTTTACTGATGAGTTAAAAAATTTAGCTTTTTTTTTTAGACAAAAGGAGGGAATTATTGGAGTAGTGTTAAGCATTCTAAATGTTAACTAACTGGTCCTGCTTGCTGTCTGTTACTTACATTGACTCTTATTGGTTAAATAAAATGCCGAGGCCTGAGATTGGGCAAAGACAGAGAAAGGTGGGACTTCCTGAGATTAGAGCAGGAAGCCTGTGCTTTAGACAGAGGATTATTAATGCATTCCAGCCAGCAGCAGGAAGAAGAAAGCATTCCAGCCAGGAGCAGCAGGAAGAAGGAGGCACACACCATGGGTTAGAGAAAAGAACCTCATTCCACATGGCCAGGAACATCGGCATATCATGGAGAATGGCAGTCCAAGGGGACGTATGTATATATGGGGTCATATTTGGGTAATAGAATTAAGAGCTAGCTTAGATGGGCCAGGATTGCACAACTCAGGCCAAGGGTTGTTAAAATCCAAAAAAAGAAAAATGGTCATTTCCTTTTGTTGTCTTTTTGTCACACTGGAGCCATCCCTACCTTTTGGGGCCTTGCCAAGAGAAGATTATTTGTACTCAAAATGTCATGATGATGAAATCACAAGCCCTTTCTAGACATGCCCGGCAGGAGATGTGTGCTGGGTTAGCCCCCAGGCAGGAGATGTATGCTGGACTAGCTCCCATGACCCTAGTGTGAAATAGTCACCAGTCTCAGTGGGACCTCTCCACTCAGAACCCCCGTAAGAAGAGTAACCTTCTCTTTGATAAATAAGGAACCTGAACCACAGTGAAGGGCAAGTAGAAGCAACCTCTATAAAGACCTCTCTGCCCCCCACATTATCCTGGTCTTGCAGGAATCTGGTCACTTTCCACCGGTGACATGGACATGGCTCTAGGATGTGTGCCTCAAGTCTCTTGCAGAAGGACAAGGGCAGGAACAAGGACAGACTCCAGAGTCCCAGAGCTCAGCTGCTGCTCTTGTACACTGTCCAGAGAGGACCCCAAGAAAACATCACAGCCAGGCTTGCTCAGCCTGTGTCCAAAGAACACTGTCCTCCCACACATCAGCAGTTCAAAGTCCTCAGACATCACCTGAAGGGCTTTTGGTTGTGCTACACCAACATGCTCCAAATGCCCCAGGGCCATGACTCACCTTTCAGGGATCACCATCTTCTTCCAACATTTCCCAAACCAAGCTGGCAAACCGGTGAGCACCATTGCACACAGATGATAATTCAGCCAGAAATAAGTGCCACAATTCACATTACAGCGAATGTCTAGCTAACATCCTCCATGAGGACAAACACAAAGTCCTGCGTTGTCTTCTGTGTCTGCATCTCAGACAGACAGGCAGTCATCTTCCTTAGCGAGCAGTTCTTTGGGTCCATATGGCTGAGAGATTGGGAGAGAGCAGATCTTTGAGGTGAGCACCTAGTGACAGCATTTTTGGTGATGCCTATGCAGCATGTCACAGGAAGTCCTTCCTATGGCCATTATCGACTACCAACTAGAAGACGTTCCTTATGCACAGAACACATACAGTTGCTTTAGCTGTTGGTATTGACAGAAAGTTAAATCCAAAACATGAAGACTTGGGGTTAGCAGATAGCAACATGCTTAGCTACCACAAGGAGGTTTGGTGTCCCCTGGTCTTTTGCTTTATCCGTAGAGCTCAAGAATCAACACTGGTTAGACAGCTGTTTATTTCTATGATGGCGTTCCTGAGAAAAACAACTTGAGAGAGGGTTTGCTGTGATTCTCCAGGTTTCAGTTCATGGTCCCCTGACTCTGTTGTTCCTGGACTATGGTGAGAGAACGTCATGGCAGGAACAAGTGGGGACAGAGGGAGACAGAGAGTAAAAGTGAATCTACCTTCATAGGCATGTCTCCAGTGACTTGTCCCCCGTCTCCCCAATAACTGTCATCAACTGAATCCATAAATGGATTTGTTCATTGATTGGGTCAGAATCCTGATGACTGAGTCACTTCCCACCATCAGATGAAGACCGAGGCTGCAGTATGCGTGGCCTTTCAGGATAACTCATATCCAACCCATAAAAATCACGTATGCCAGCTCATCTGGCCGAACAGGAAAGCTGAAGCATAATTGCTTTTGGACTCCACGAATATATGGTGTTCCTTAGCAACTGCTCTTGCTTACAGAGGCCACTGAGCCAGGCTTCTGTTGGTGCAGTTCTAGGGAAGGCCCGGATGGTAACAGGCCATGGATTCAGCAGCTCACATTTGCAAGACCAAGTATTGGTCCTTCCTCATACACAGGGCTTCCCGTACACTTAATAAACTCACGAGACACCACAAAATTGTCATGTTGTATTAGAAAGAATGGTTTGTGGTTCCCTTAAACATGGCAGAGTTGTAGTGTTGAGGCCTGTAACTCAAAGGCCATGAAGGAGAGGGCTGTGACTGGGACCCCAGTGAACTTCGTGGTGGCCCTGGGAAGGGACTCAGCTGCTGTAAAATCCTACGACAAGTATGGATTATGGGCTCAGAATGGAATTCTTTCATTTCCTTACTAGATTTTGTTTCTATGGAGACAGGATGTCATGTAGCTCAGGCTGGCCTCAAACTTGTTCTGTAACTGAGAATATCCTTGAACTCCTGATCCTCCTGCCTCCACCTCTTAAATACTGGAATTGCTTGTGTGTTATCCCCTGTCTGGTTCCTTCTCCTTAGTTTTAAGTAATTCAAATAGCTGAAGGAATGGAAGGTCTAACAGAGGGATTTACATGTCTAACACCTCCAGCCAATGCCCATTCAAAACCATGAGGCTACAAAATATCATTTGTACAAACACAATACAAAATGCTATTTCACTCTGAGGGCATAATCATAGATCAGGTTTTTTGTTTGTTTGTTTTTTGTCAACTTGCTGGACACAGTGAAATGTCCATCAGAGAGAACATAAAGAAGTGGAAACAGGGCTAGAGAGATGGCTCAGTGGTTAAGAGCAGTGGCTGCTCTTCCAGAGGTCCTGAGTTCAATTCCCAGCAACCACATGGTATCTCGCAACCATCTACAGTGTGATCTTATGCCCTCTTCTGGCTGCAGGTGTGCATGCAGACAGAGCACTCACATATAAATAAATAAATCTAAAAAAATAAAAAAGATTTAAAAAAAAGCTTTGAAGGCTTAAAAAAAAAAGAAGTGGAAACAGACTAATGAGCTCATACAAAACCGGATGCTGCCCTTCCAGGGAGGTATGGTGACATCACATCAGCTGTCCTCACCTTGTCATGAAGGCCAGGGCCATGAATCTCCATGGCTACCCATGGAGAGAGAGTTCAAGATACCTTCTTCAAGGGCCACAGTGGGGGGAGGGGTCACCCACTCACTGTTTCTGTTTGCTGGGACTGTGGGTGGCATTTTTCTTCTTCCATTCACCAAATATTTAGTGTGGCTACATTTTATGACACAACAATGTTTTCCTTATTATTTTCACAGGAAAAGTTCAGAAGGATGACCCCTTCCAACCTTTTAGTGAATGATTCTTCAGGAAGGAGAAGAAGAAGGGAGCTGAAGGGACATGGATAAGAAAGGACAGTAGGGGATCTCTCCATTTGAGAAAAACATACTGGATGTGGTGAACTTCACATTTAGCTATTTTGTTAATGATTTATCAAAAGATAGTGTTGTTGCATTCCATCAATGATAGAATTTTCAAGACAGCTTGATGTTGGACTATCTCCTAGCAAAGATTCAATTCAGTTCAAGTAAAGTGGATTGTTATCGAGACAATTCTGAGCATGCCCGATGATAAAACAGTGCCCAGCCACTCGTTCTGGGTGGATTTGATTTTCTATAATGAATCTATTAGGTTTGCTGAAATCCTCCAAGCAAAAAAATCAGCAAAATCTACTGATCAGCAAAACATGGAGTTAAAAGAGGTGCTGAGGAGCATAGACATGCATCTTTATGTATTTATTTTCTCTGCCCAAATGTTAGGCCAGTTCAGTGGTAGGTCATCAATTCTCACTTCTGTTGGCTTGGGGAGAGGTGGGCTCTCTAAGGGGTGGGGAGAGGTGGGGAGCTTGTCCTAAGGGCAGATCTTCCAAGGCCTGTGCTTTTCTAGAGAGAACTGTGGACTGGCTACTGAGCTATGTGCAAACCCAGAGCCATCAGGGACAAAGACAAGAAGAACGCTGGCCTCAGTGTCACTGACATAGAGGGACGTCACTCTCTAAGAGGCCAGCAAGCCTTTGTCACCCCGATGCCTGTAGTGTTGATGCCATACAGATTTCATGAGTTTGCCAGTCCCAGAAGGGCAGGTCCCAACCCAGGCTATGACCTCTACAAATGTGCATCATTATTGACCCTGTCAGCTCCCCGTTGCTTTTCTAACCAATCACCAGTAACTTAGGAACTCTTTTTACTTCCCAGTATTTCTGGAGGTCAGAAGTGTTAAAATCAAGTCAGTTCTGCTACATTCCTTTTGGAGGGTATGGGAGATCCCGCATTTTTTTTTTTTTTTCCTGGCTTCTACAGTTACTAGCACTTATTCCTCAGCTCATGGCCACTCTCTCCATCTTCAAAGCCAACAGTTTAGCATCATTAAAGATCAACTTTGCCTCCTCTCCTGTTTTTCCCTCCCTCTCCCTACTCACCCCTGCATACGGTCTCATGGCTCCTTCTCTGTTACTAATCTTTTTTTTTTTCTTTTTTTCCAAAGGATCTTTGTGAAACACTTGAGCCCATCTGGTTGGTCCAGAAGCACACTTAAATGTCACCGTCTTTAATCACAGCTGTCAACTTCATTTTGTGCACAAGGTTTCCACAGGTTTCTAGGTTGAGAGACTGTTTTATTTGACCTGTAACAGGTACAGTCCCATCAGTATAGGTGTGTGTGTGTGTGTGTGTGTGTGTGTGTGTGTGTGTGTTTTGAACCTTCCTTTCATTCCAGGAATAAATGTTACCCATTCATGATGTTCTTGTTATTAGTATTTTTAAGTAAGCGCTGGGTCCAGATCACTGAAATTTTGATCAGGGTCATCAGGATCTTGGTATCTAATTTTATAAGTGAGATTTCCTTCTTAACAAATAGTTTGAAGCAACAAGGGTGTGTCAGGCATTGTTCTACAACCTCAGAGCTCATCAGGAGATGAGATAAAGTCATTGAGTTGCTGAGGTTATATTCTAGTGGATTAGGCAATAATAAGCGCACAATAAATGCTTATAGCCACAGACAGTGTTATTCACTGTGTGGAAAAGCAGTTAGGAGGAGGAAATGGGGAGTGACAACACCTGAGGAGAGCTGAAGCACAGGCTGAAGGAAAGCAGCAGACAAGCCTACCACAGTCAGGGAAATGGTCAGTGCAAAGGTCCTGTGGTACGGTCACTCTGCTGGGGAGCAGCAAGCAAACTGGACAGGAAGCAGCAGAGGAGCGAGCGGGTAAAAAAAAAGCACACAGTGACGTGGGGAGCAGACATGGACCTGTCAGCAGAGAAGTGACATAGTCTACACCTAAGCAGGTCTCTGTGGAAGCAAGGAAGACTGACACGAAAGAGGAGACAACGGAAGGGAGACTGATTAGTCAGGTTGCGGGAGATTGGTGCAGAGGACTGGCAAGCAATCTTCATTTTCTAGAATGTTCCTGTTTGGTTTTGATATCAACATTCTCATGAAATGAGTCCCGGAACTTTACCTCTATTCATTTATTTTTGGAAGGACAAAGAGAAGGATGATCTATTTGTGATTCAAAGGTCTGGTAAAACCCACCTTTTGAGGTGGACAAGCCAGATGCCTCTCCTGAGAACATTCTACCTGATTCCACAGATGTGCTGGATCTGTTCTGATTTTCCAGTTTCATTCTGTAATTTCTACACAATTATCCATTTAACTTGCTTTCAAGCATTGTGCTTTGATGAACAGTTTTTATATCAATGTATTCTTTTGATTTTTAAAATCCCAGTTGTTTCTAGAATTGTAACCCTGTTTTACTCATAACAGTTTGTACTGTGGCTGCCTTTTCTTTTTCTCCTTTTATCTCTCCTTCAGTCAATCTTGCCAGGTATTTATGTTTCATTACTTAGTTAAGGTGTTCATCTGTGACATCTCTCTGTTCTTTCATTTTGTTTATTTCTTACTTGTTTTGTAATTTTCTTCCTTCTGCTTCTTTTACTGCTGTTTGCCAATTGTAATCTTTTTTCCCAAATATCTCTCTCTCTCTCTCTCTCTCTCTGGCACTGTTGTCAATCTGACAGATTTATCATTGCCTGGGAGATAGCTCATTTGGTGGATCACCCAATGATGTCATCTATCAGGCAGATCTAAAAGAGTTTCCATAAATCCTGAGAAAGACATGGCTCTGAGAGCTCCTGGACCCCTGGGTGCCCCTGAAGGAAAGTGTGCTCAGAACACAGGGAAGCTTCATAGCCCTGTCCCATGCCTTGCTCTAGGCTTCTCTTCCACATAGCTGCATCTCTACACCTTCATTAACAGCCTCTGTCATGAATGGGTAAAGCTAAGTCAAGGATCCCTGCCCCCACCCCCCAATCCTGCTGTAAAACTCCATTACATCCAAAAGAGTGGGATGTGGAGCCCCCAATATATGGCTACATTAGATTGCAGTTCAGGGGTACTGAGCCTCAACCTGTGGGGTCAGATGGCACCTCTAGGTAGGTGGTATGGGAGGGAATTGTATTAGAGGGCAGTTCAGGTGGCATTGGCTTGAAGATTGCAGTGTGAGGAGGAAACCCTGTGTATCTGTGTCTCATGACTGTAAAGAGTGAGAAGCCACTGCTTCATCTTCTTCCTGCATTTCTACAGGAGAAACACCAAAACACACACTTTAAATAACTATATTTGTCTGTTCAGGGAAAGAAACATGGTGCTTGTGAATTTGTAGTTAGAGGAAAAAAAAATCATTATTTTTTTTTCGCACTAGGGATCAGGATGTTCAAGATATGAGTCTCCAAAAGTTAGGCATTTGTTCAGGATTCAAAACCAAAACAAAAATAAACACACAAAACCCCCCAAAATAGTGTTCAGGCGGACTGGAGGACCACTGTTTTCTGAGCTCTGAGATCATCCACACCTCACAGTGTACGTGTTTGTAAACAAAAAGGAACAATAATGCTTTCAACTTGGAGCACTTACTCACAGCTCTGTTGTGCGGGACAGTCATTCCATAGGGCCTAATTACAGCCATCAGTTTGTGAGAATGCTGATGAGCCCTAGCCCTGCTCAGGAATGGAATCTTGGAAATCTTGCCGACTTGTGAATGCAAAAATCTGTCCTCTCTGTTAGGCACTAATGGTTCTTCTCATGAAGGCAAGACAGTGCTGGTTTGAGAAAAGACAAGTTGATGTGGGTTGAGTAACAAGATTCATGGGAATGCTGCGCCTGCTAGCTGATGGTCTGAATGTGAGAAGTATTTCACTTTAACGTGGCAACTCCATGTGCATGCATGTGTGCCACAGGTACATACATGGTCAAGGTTAAGGCTAGGATTTGCTTTGCTACGGGGACATGAATTTCCTATTGACTTAAGTAAATCAGACCATCTGGAGAACAAAGTAGACACCTCAGTCTACTTTGCAGGGCATGTACGGAGACAGCGAAGGCCTGCAGCCTGCCACTGATGGACTTAACCAGGGAAGACACCAGGGTATCTCTCAGTGAGTGGGGATTCTCAGCATGTGCTCACAGAGCATGTGGGATCCAGGTAATTACTGATCTCCCTTGATGGGAGATATCTTTAAGACAAATCCTTGTATCCTGGGACTTCTGCCCTCTGCGGCCTTGCTGGCACCCTGTTATTAAAGGTTGCAAGTTTTAATTACAAATTACTAAGTTGCAAAGATTTGGAGTTGTTTGGGGACTTGGGTGTCTGATGGTAAATCTGGTCCTGGTAGCATAAGTCTATTATACCAGCTCCTTGGGAAGATGAGATAAGTTAGTGGCAAGTTAAGGCCTGCCTGGGCTACAGAGTGAGCTTAAAGCCACCCTAGGCATTGTAAGGAGACCCTATCTCAAAATTAAAGATTAAATAGTATGCTCAGGCATAGCTCAGGGGATGATCTCTTGCCTAGCATGTACAAGTTCTGAGTTTAGTACCTACTGAAGCAAGGGAAGGACAGAGGGAAGAAGGGAGGGAGTGAGGAGGAAGAGAAAAAGGAGGGAGGGAGGATGTCAATAACTATATGCAGAATTTCAAATCTTAGCCCTCCATCCTCTAATCAGGAGTAAAGGGCAGTGATAATCATTTGACTGCGTGGTTGCCATCAGCATCCACTGAGGGCTTCAGCCACTGCTGTTGTAAGAGTTTTAGCTCTGCTAACTTAGGTTTTGAGTCTCACAAACAATCACAAGTGAAGTGGGTTTCCACAAATGAAGAGAAGATAATCTGTGTGTAGTCTCAGTGCCAGAGAGAGGGGAAGGAGCACCGACACAGACCCTCCCCACTTAGCTCTGGTGACCTCTTTCCCTCCTGCCATGTTGTTTCCTCTCTCCGTGGAACACAGCAAGGGCAGTTCTACTGTGGGAACCTTTTCTCTCCAAGCCATAGGACAGGAGACATCCAGCCCATTAAAATGGCCCAAGGGAACAGAATGGGAGAGAAACATTTATTCTGGGAAGTAGAGCAACTTTTTGAATCGTTCTGTAATCCATACTTTGTGTGTGCAAGTCTGTGAAAAACTCTGGAGGTAAACCATTAGCAGATGAATGTTAGCTAACTGTGGAGATGTGATTGCAGGTGACAATATTTTTTATTTATTTATTTTTTTACTGATTATACTTTTATTTTGGAACTGTTTCCATTTCAGAAAAACTTATTTATATCAGTATCTCATACAAACCATACCAAAGCCAAGAGGATTAAAAATACTTGTTCTATTATTGACAGTTCTGTGGGTCAGCTACCTGGGCTGGCTCAGCTGGAAATCCTGCTGGTCTTACCTGGATGGTTCATGGGTCCTGCTGGAGTAGCTGTGTCTGCTCTGCTGCTCTACCAGGGTGTGCTGGTAGGCAGGCTGGCAGGCAGTGCTGAGCATCAGCTGACTCCTCTCGTGGTGTCTTTTGTGTCGGGGTCCCAGTTGGGCTTTGCTATGTGGTACAACATTCCAAGAGGACTGAAATAGTGCTATGTGGCCTCTTGAGCCCTGGACGCTCAGCTCACACATGGCCATTTCCAGAGTATCTACTGCCCACAGTGAGTCACAGGCTTGCGCAGATTCCAGACTCCATTGGCACCTCTGGCCAGGAGTGCAGGTATACTGGGATGAGAAGAAGCCAGCATATGGGTCTTTGAAGAATGGTAGACTCTGTCAACAACCTTTTAAGTATTTCTCCTGTGAGTCAGTGAAACTATGTTGAAACAATAACAATGACTCATGTTTTTGCACTGGTTTGTTTTTTTGTTTTGTTTTGTTTTTTTTACCAGGCACCAGAGTCTATTATATTTGGACTTGAAAGAAAAAAAGACTGCTGATATATATATATATATATATACACACACACATATATATATGTATATATATATATATTTGTTGTTGTTTTTATTGCTTTGTTTGGTTTGGTTTGGTTTGGTTTTTTGAGACAGGATTTCTTTGTGTAGCCCTGGCTGCCCTGGACTCCCTTTGTAGATCTGGCTGTCCTTGAAATCACAGAAATCTGCCTGCCTCTACCTCCTGAGTGCTGAATTATTTTTTTTCTTTTGGCGTTTATTACTTCATTACGTCTCCATTGCCACCCCCTCCCTCCATGCCCTCCCAGCCCCTCCCTCCCACCCTATACCCCCTCTCCCACCCCTCCCATGCCTCTGGTGTGGGGTGTCTCCATGTATTAGCCCCCCTCAGTTCATTAGTCACATGAGGTATAAGAGCTTCCTCTTCTGAGTGGTGAATTTTTTTAAATATTTATTACTTCAGATTACATCTCCATCACAGTGTCCTTTTTCCACTTCTCCCTGTCCCGCCCTCCCACCCTTTACCACCATCCCTTCCATCCCACTCCTCTGGAGTGGAGTATCCCTACCTAATTAATAGTCCCCCCGCCCCAGTTCAGCAGTCATATGAGGGCCAAGAGCCTCCTCATACACTGGGGGCCTACAAGGCAGCACCACTAGGGCAAAGTGTCTCATTGACAGGAAAAAAAAGTCTATGTTCCTGTTCCCTTTGGTGCATTGGTTGTAGTATAGATATCCTGTACTATATGGCTGAAATCTGACTATAAGTAAATAGATGCCATGTGCATCCTTCTGAGTCTGGGTTAGCTCACTCATAGGATGAGCTTCTCTAGTTCCATCCATTTGAATGCTGAAGTTTTAATACAAATATAAACTAACATCTTTGGAGGGCCTAAATGTCTCTTAAAGGGTCTCTTAAAATTTTGTTGGAATTCAAATAGCCAATGAGGTAGTACCCAGAATGAGACCTTTATGTGTCCAAGCTTCCACTTGGACAAACAAGACAGGGTGACATGCTGCTCAGGGACAAGCAGGGAGTCTCTCTAGATCTGGGTTCTCTGAGACAGGGTGGTACCCTGGAAGTAGCCAGAAGAAGCAAGTTTGAGCGGCTGCTACAACAGGGCTTCTGAATGAGAGGCAGAGATGCCCGGCCCCTCCCGCCTGACACTGAGTGTTCCTGCATGGCAGGGGTGGGGTGGACTAGTACCCTGTGGGGCCCCACTGACCCTGCAGCTCAGGTCTCAACTGTGTCACCCTGAGAAAAACTGGATCTGTTACCTCAGTGTATTTAACTACCTTGCTTTCTTTTTCTTGAGAAGCCAAGTACCCTGGAGACTTACTTCCTTTTTTAAATTACAGTTTATTTATTTATTTATATTTGGAGGTTGTGGGAAGTCAAGGACAACCCTGGAGAACTGGTTCTCTCCTCCCACTATGTAGATCCTAGGGATATAGCTCAGGCCGTAACTTTAGCAGAAAGTGGCCCCTCACACACGCTAGCTTCTTCCTAAAATGGGATTAAGCAGTGGCTTTGCTCACATTGTCTGTGTTGGGAATGAAGAATCTGGGAGCTGTGATTCCTGCCAGCCCTTCAGCCTAAGGTCATTTTCCCCACACAACAGGGAGGGAGCATGTGTTTCAAAGATACGCTGAGAACCTCAAGCTTGATTCTTCTGTTCGGCCAAGTGCGTGCTTACAGGTCCAAATTGGAGATCTAAGGCACCAACTTTCTCTCTTGAGCTGGGTAAATTTGGTTATTTCATGGGCCTCTTAAAAGATCAGTTTAGGGCTGAGAAGAGGGCTCTGTAGATAAAGCAAGAGCCATACAGGTGTGAGGATGGGAGTTCAGATCCCTAGAACCCACAAAAGCAGGCAAATGTGGGGGGCACCTTTAATCTTGGCAAAAGTAACACAGTCAGTGGATACCCAGGGTAAGCTGGCTAGCTAGACTAGCAGAAATCTGCAAGGTCTAGTTTAGCAAGAGACCCAAACTCCGTAAATAAGGTGGAGCATGATAAAGACACCTGACATCACCTTTGAGCCTCTACATGCATGTGCACACACATGTGATTGCAGTTGATATGTCAGAAACACATTCAGTTTAGTGAGTGAGCCAGAGGTGTAGTGAGAATTTTTGATTTCTTTAAAAACACAGACATGTTATGCGAATATGTTTTTGTTTTAATTCCAGGTGTGGGATACTGGGCTGCTTCAGATTGTCCACAGCAGCTGACTATGATTTGCTTCATGCTCTAGGAGGGGTGTGATTTTGCCAGCCTAAGATAGTTTACTTTTAGAATTCTGGGGACTCTTGAGGCAAATGCTAGAGCTCTGAGAGGGCCTGTGTAGGAGTTAGATAAATTAGATTTAGGAAATATATAGGAGTTTCTGATACTGTCTCTTAATTCGGGGCCTGAAGAGCATTATCAGCATGAAGTCAGCAAAAACAGGAAAGACTCAATAGACTGAAAAACAAGTTTGAAGTCAGCAAAAACAGGAAAGACTCAATAGACTGAAAAACAAGTTTGAAGTCAGGAAAACAGGAAAGACTCAATAGAATTGAAGAAACAAAGTATCTGGCCTGACATTGTTTTCAGCTGCTAAGTGGGCGGAGCCCAAGTTAAGCTGAAACAGAGTTCCTCCTATTTGAGGACAGTGCGAGGAGCCCAGAAGAGAAGAGGCCCCTGATGCTAGAGAGCTCCAAGAGTCCTGCTGAAAAAACGGCTGGCCATTGATGGCCAGCTCTCTCCCTGAAGCAGAAAGAAGCCGGTGAGCAAAGAAAGCCTGAGCAAGACACCAAAAGGCCAAGGACTGGACCCTGTGGCTCAGCTTTTGCCTAGAGGGGTTTGATCTGTCCAAACAGTGGTCTAAAGGAAATTGTGCCTGGCTTTAAGGACTGAGGCAGAGCAGCTGAGTTCCTGATTCAAAAGAAGTAAGTTTGCCTGCTGACGGCTGGAGTCTCCCACAGAAAAGAAAGCATGAAGCCTTATTTAAGGTGAGACTGCAATAACCAACTACCCTGACGAACCTGCATGTGAGAGATCCAGAAAAAGGACTGCTAAGTGTGTTAAAGAATCTACAACAAAGACTGTGTTCTGACGACTGAGGACCTGCCCCAGAGACTGTATCATTCTAAAAGGTTATGAAAGTAGTTGTTATGATTATCAATAGGTTTAGTGGATAGGTTAAAGGGGTTGTAGGAATTTATAGGATTAATAGTTAAGAAATTGTTGGTGTTTGTTATAAGTGAATTTAGTAATAAATAAATAAGTGTTAAATAATAATTTAAAAGTTTGGTTACAGGCCTGGAGAGCTGCTGCTCCCCCTGTTGCTGTTGCTTGTTACTGATTGCTGTTTGCTGAATTGCTGGTTGCTGGTTGGAGATATTCTGATGATGAGGATCAAACTCACACCAAGGAATTCAACGCCCCTAATAACCAGGAAGTGTTTTAATGATAATGACACCCCCTTTTCCTTCTAACCTTCTTTCTCTCTTACCCAGTGTTGGGGGGTTGGAAGGGATATGTGTGGTGTAGGGAGGTAGGAAAGAGAACCCAATAAAGTAGCCGAAAGTCTGGCTACACAGAGGCATATACCCTTTAAGCACAGATCCATTTGTTCATTCAGACAATCAACAAAGAAACCCTAGGAATTACTGGGATTAGGAATCTGAAGGTTTCTTACAATGTCATTTTTCAATGCATATTTCACTTTGGGTTGCTAGGAGATAAATTATTTTTTAAAGGACAATTTGCATAAAGACCAGGACAGCATTTTAATAATGTCAATATATAGCCGAATGGACTAAAAGTGCCAAAGTGACAATTTCTCAGTGGATAATTAAGTCTCCACATTTAAATGTTATAAAAAGAGATGGGCTTGTATTGCACAGAACTTGGGTCCACTTTGGGAGCTAATTATTTCTCAAGAACAACACTGGGTCATGTTAGCCATCATCTTGCTAATCTAATAATATTGAGGCAATGGGAGGCAGTGCCCATCCCACCACACAATCAGGAATGGTGCTTTAATGGCAGGATCCCAGGATACTTATTCTTCTTATCACTAGTGCAAATGTGATGATTTGTCCAGCTGCCAGGAGCTCAGTCCACCCTCCTTGCTGCTTCTCGAGAGCTTCTCCACCACCTGCATCCCCTCTGCTTGGAGTCTCCCCTGTGAACTTAAGCTCTCTATTGAGGTTGTGCCTGGTTTGGTAGAAGAGCCTGAAGGAGGCTGGGGGAAGTGAAGAAAGGAAGACAGGAAAGAAGACTCAGAATTGGGGCATGGTTGGCTGCCCTGGACCTGATGCCGCACAGCCCAGGCAGTTCTGAGCAACAGCTGCCTGGACACAGGTGCCCTTGGGACCTTACCTCATTTGTCTATCCCTGTTGGGTTGTTTTTCACCCTCTCTGGTCAGTAGCCTTTCTCCAGGAAATGAAATCCAAACTGGTCTGGGGCTCTTGATAGAGGGTTATGATAGGCCCTGGATGAACCAATTGTTCACACCTGGTGAGGTGCTGATTATTACAGGTAGAAGAGATGTCCTTTCTGGACCCCACCTAGTCCCTGACAGGGCAGGCTTCACGGATGCTGACCCTTGCTGTTGAAGCTACAGAATCTTGATTGTAGCATCTTCAGAAAGTCTCTAGGCTCTGAAATTAAATCTCCCCCTTCCCTTCCAGCAATCCCTTAAAGCTCTGTGTGTACATCCATGACCTTCCCCCTCCTTTTCCCACCCAACAGGCTAGGGACCATTCGGAAGGTCCTTAGAAGCCATCAAGCCCATAGAGCTTGGTGAGTTTAATTGTATTCTGAGAAAACTCTCATGTCCTTTTATCAAACATGAATAAAAATTGGAGAAAAGGTCCTGACAAGAGATCCTCTTCCAAAAGAGCAAACAGGGAAGCTATGGGTCTTTCCACGCCTTAGGAAAACTGACATTTAGTTATTATATTCATGCCTCCTCTTCCAAGGCTCTCCCTCACCTTGCCCTAATGGGTGTTAGAGGTGTCCTTCAGCAGCTCAAAGGTCAGTGCCATTTTTAGGAGGTGATCTGTATAAGCTCAGGGACCATTGACTCTACTGAACTGATCTCGAGTGATCCTGCAGGGCTGATGAGGTGGGACGCTCATCTGCTCATGTGTGCTTAATAAGTCATGTTGACCGAGAGCAGTAGCATCCTTGCTTTCAAGGAGCTCACTTTGAGTTGGGGCTATAAAGGATAGGTATGTGGTAATGAAGGGGAAAAAAGTAAGGTTGGAGCTGTTGCTGCTGGAGAAATGACTCAGCATCGAGAGTGCACTGCTCTTGCAGAGGACCTGAATTTGGTTCTCTGCCCACAGTTTGTAACTAAATCCAGGGGATACAATGCCCTCTTCTGGACTCCATGGGCACTGCACTCACATGCGTGAGCGCACACACATGATAGAGCATGATTAATAAATTAGGCATACGGTAATTATACAACACACTATAATGAAAGTGGCATTAATGCAAGTTCTCTCTCTCTCCTAATAAATGTCTTTTAAAAGTATTTATTTTTATACTTTATGTGTGAGAGTATTTTGCCTGCATGTAAGTACCCATGCAGTGGCCACAGAGTCCAAAAGAGAGCATTAGATCGCCCTGGAACTAGAGTTGGAGATGGTTGTTGGCCATGTGATGTGGTTGCTGGGAACCAAACTTGGGTCCTGTGCATGAACAGCAAGGACTCTTAGCCGCTGAGCCATCCCTCTGACCCCTGTTAAACAGTACACTTTGAACATTTCAGGTAAAGAAAGTACCTCAGCCTCTCTCTTTGGTAGGCCTGAGATGCCACTCACGCTGCTCTTGGGCATTGGGAGAATGCTGCATAGAACAAGTGTTACTTCATCACAAGCACAGTGATGCTGTGACAGTCAGTCTAATAGCCACAACGGTGACCAAGTGACTCACAGGCAGGTAGCACATGCAGAACGGATTCTCTAGATAATGGATGAATCACATCCCAGGCAGAACTGAGCCAGATTGCACAACAATTCATCACATTACTCAGAACCCTGAGCAATTTAAAACTCATGGTCTCCAGAAAGTTCCACTTAATATATATATATATATTTTACTATTGGGAGCTGAAACTTCAGAATGAAGAGAACTTCTGTGTTCATAGTTTCCCTTTCAAACTCAGTTCAAGCTGTCTTGGGGAAAATGATTTTATTCCATCTGTCTTCAAATGGGGAGGTGGTTTGGTTCAGTCTCTTGGGCAGGGAGATGGGACTATCTAGTAGTCTGTTCTTTCTGTTTATCTCTCAAGAAAGTGTGCTGTGTTTGCTACACTGTTTCATTCCCTGAGTAAATACAGAAACCCCAGGAGTCAGATGGGACCATGCTATCCTGCAGAAGTATCTTCTGCAGTGATTTGAGCATCTAAATGGGTGTCACTTGATCAGAAATTCCAAAGGGCTACAGCACCTGACCAGCATGAAGTTCACTCAGTGAGATGCAAGTAGAAGAGACCACCAGAAGATGCCACAATTGTTTACAGAATAAAATGCAATGACCACGCGTGTTTCCTCATTGCACAAAGCTAACTGTGTGCTATTTTGACTCTACCTTGGGTAAGACAGAGGAGCTGAAGCAGAAATAGCCTTGAGGGACTTAGGAACTAAGGCATTGGCCCAGGATAGGGGTAGGCTAAAAATCTAGAGAATTCAGTTGTACTGAGTGATGTATAGATGCCTAGTGAGTTATCTGAGACATAAGGACTATTTCTTTGCCTGTGGCTAGAGAGATGGGTTCAGGGTGAAACTGCGATAAAGGTGGGGCTCTGATCCAGCAGGAATTAATGAATTAAGGCATGAAAACTGAAGCATCAGCCTGCCCATCTGTGGCAGTTTGAATGAAAAAAAAAATGGTCCCATAAACTTATATGTTTGCATACTTAGTGCCCAGTTGGTGGAACTATTTGGGAAAGATTTGGAAGTGTGCCCTTGTTAGAGGAGGTGTGTCTGCAGAAAAGCTTTGAGATCTGTGTCACTCCCTGTATGCTGTCTGCCTCCTGCTTGCCGTTTGACATGTGAGTTCTCAGCTGTTCCTGCCACCATGCCTTCACTCTGTCATCATGGACTCTAACACTCTGGGATGGTAAGCCCAATTAAATGCTTCCTTTTATAAGTTGCCTTGCTCATGGTGTCTTATCACAGCAATGGAAAAGTAAGATGCCATCCATTTTGCTGAGCATCCATGCATCTATGCATGTATGCATTCATCCACCCATCAATCATCCATGCATGCATCAGCCCATGCTTCCATGCATCCATCCACAGACATATTTCAAGCATGTGGTACAAACTGGCCCAATGCCTAGTACCCTGACAATGTAGCACTGAACATGCTGTTTCTACCTCCAGGGACTTCAGTGGAGTCAGGGGACTAGGAGCTGCAAGTAGCAGGAAAATGGATCCAATGGTGACTTGAGAGTCCTCTGAAAGCACCAACAGGAGATAAGGTCTGACTTTCGTTGTGAAGGAGAAATGGTAGAGAGGAAGGAAGGAAGTGGTATGCAGAGGCAACAGGAATGGCATTCTTGGGAGAGGAAACAGTGTGTTCAAAGTCCTGAGTGCTTGACACAGGGAGCGCAACCTCTAGACAGTCAAGAGCCAATGATTGGATATCAGTGGAAAGTTTCACCACAAGAGATGAAAAATAAACCCATACTTGGCACCAGCTACAGTGGTCTCTGTGTCTACCACAGCCAGCAGAATAACAATCAGAGGGAGGCAAGAAGGCAGTTTGGTTCAATATGACTTAGTAGCTGGCGTTGGATCAAACTTCGGAAGTCTGACCCTCAGCAGTTTATTTTAGGCATATTTAAACACAGCACAATTTGGTGAAAAATTTCCTGGTAATAATTAACTCAACCCCGTGTGCACATAAAGCACACATAAGTATCCTTGAGGAACAAGGAACTCTTTGTAAAGTACATGTGACACCTTCCATAAAGATGGTTTCTATAAACTGATTGAGAAAAACATGCCATAAGTGCCTGGGAAAATCAGGTGTGATCTCTCACCATGCAGATAGTGCTGTTAACCACATCTACCATCAGCGTTCTGGGTGGATAACAAATTGTGCATTCCTTCCTTTGAAGAAACAACACTGTGTGATTGGCATTCCAGGTTCCCTAGTGCTGATCTGTGAGCACAAGAACCTCCGTGCCTCCTACAATATCCAATAATTCAGCATCTGTCACTGGACCCAAGAAGGGGGTACTCTTGAGGTTTAGAGGGTCCTGGACAAGATGCAGGTGGTGGCCTTTGTACCATGTATCCAACTTTTCAATATTTACCAAACTAAGAAGTTATTAAGCCGGGCGGTGGTGGTGCATGCCTTTAATCCCAGCACTTGGGAGGCAGAGGCAGGTGGATCTTTGTGAGTTCAAGGCCAGCCTGGTCTACAAAGTGAGTCCAGGACAGCCAAGGATATACAGAGAAACCCTGTCTCGAAAAACCAAAAAAAAAAAAAACAAACAAACAAACAAAAAAAAAACAAAGAAGTTATTAAATAAAATGTCAAGTCCTTCTATCTCAAGAGTTGTGCCTTCATAGAAACAATTTTTAAATCTTTAAATGACATGTTAGGAAATCAAACATGAGTCAGGCATGGTTGCATATGCTTATGATTCCAGCACCTGGGAAGTGGAGGCAGGAGGATCAGTTCCAGGCCAGCTTGTCTTGTCAAGATCCTATCTCAAAAAATAACTATTAGAAACTTATATTCATTGAACACATTGTCTGGGTATGGTGATGTATGCTTTTGATCAGAAGCAGGTGCATCTTTGTGAGTTCCAGGAAGCAAGAGCTACATAGTGAGACTCTGTCTCAAAAAAAAAAAAAAAATTTTTTTTTTCGAGACAGGGTTTCTCTGTGTATCCTTGGCTGTCCTGGACTCACTTTGTAGACCAGGCTGGCCTCGAACTCACAAAGATCCGCCTGCCTCTGCCTCCCAAGTGCTGGGATTAAAGGCGTGCGCCACCACCGCCCGGCAAAGAAGAAATATTTTTTTTTTTTAAAGATTTATTTATTATGTGTACAGTGTTCTGTCTGCAGGTATATCTGCAGACCAGAAGAGGGCACCAGATTTCATTATGGATGGCTGTGAGCCACCATGTGGTTGCTGGGAATTGAACTCATGACCTCTGGAAGAGCAGCCAGTGCTCTTAACCGCTGAGCCATCTCTCCAGCCCAAGAAGAAATATTTTAAAGTGCATTTGATGACAGCTTTTTTTTTTTTTTAAACAGGAGAGGAAATTGGAATAATTTCAAAGATTACCAAACTTAATTATTGTTGAACATTTCACTGTTGGTTCCATGATAGATTGGTGAATAATAAAACAGACATATGTGATTCATAAATGATGAACTTATGCTATAAAATATGTATTTCTTGTGTTTACTTCAAAATTTTCAAGCCTGGACATTATAAAGGAAACTGAAAATATGAGTCAGTTGCTCAAAATTTCAATTCTTCTACTCAGCTAATTCTCTGGTCCATTGGACAGAAAATATCCCTATTGAGAATAACTTGAGAGCCTTTTTTCCCACATTTATTTATTGGGAGCTGTTTCTAAGGACAGTCTTCTTGTTCCCTTGTCTGATTTTTTTTTTAAACCATTATTGGAATGCTACATATTCTATACAAGTTTCTCTTTAGACTTGCCTTCTTAACGTTTTAAACCATATTTTTGGATGTTTAAAAAAGATGAGGACTAGAGAGATGGCCCAGTGCCTTCCAGAGGGCACAACTGGGTTCCCAGTACCCATGTCAGGCAGTTCAAAACTACCTGTAACATTGGATCCAGGGGATGACACATCTCCTTCTGGCCTCTTTGGCACCTGCACTCATGTGTATACACACACACACACACACACACACACACACACACACATACACACAATTAAAAATAAAAAGTCTTTCTTTAAGGGTCTAATACCCACACATATATCATTTTTCCTTCTTGGAAGCTTTTGCTAATATTACTGCATGACTAAGACTAGAAATCAAAGAACTGTGAATAGGTTAGTTACATTCAAAATTAATTACGTATTTTATATATTCATCTTTTCATGGGGGTCTTCTGTTGGTTTGTCTAACACCTGTTGAATCGTAATCATTGTAATCATTTGAACTTAGTTGCCATGCATGTTGTATGCCAAGAGAACTTCTAAGTTTAAACCTGCTGCATGTTTTATTAAGATGTTTCCTCTTTGGTTTTTATGTTTGCATGCTTCACCCTGTGTCAAGTTGGGACTAAGTGTGTTCTAACGAGTCAGACTGTGAACTAGGCCTGGGATGTACCAGATGAGAAAACTTGATTCTATAGCTCCATTCTCTGTCAGCAGACTTACAGTGTAAAGTGAAAGCGTAGGTTTCCTGCGTGGTGTCTGGTGAGAAGCTGCCTTGCTAATTAGAATCAGATTGTGTGTGACAGAACACACTGTTGTCTAGGAGTTGTGCTCAGAGTCATTTGGGAGACTATCCACACTGAGCAAAGTTCCTGGGATCTCACCTTTCCCATTGGAATTGCCGAGTTCTTCAAGGCTCTCTTCTCATCTTCTCAGGCACAGGCCTGAGTCCCACTTGCTGCTGAATTGCACACTTGTTAGGGGACACTCATCTTTTCCAAGCTCTTTGCTTTGATCACTAATCGAATCTTCTCATCAAGAGCACTGAGGGGGCTTCAGCTGACCTCTTCACATTGCAGATTTCTTGAGAATAATGTTCTTTATTTTGATTGTTTTGTTCAGTAATTTAAAGCCTTGGTAAATAGAGAGTCTGTGCTGTCTTACTTACTTTGTCCATGTGGATCTTGCTTTCTGTAAGACTGTTGTGACTAGTTTTAAATTTTTCATACAAACCACTTATTTAAGGGGTTCTTCTTCTGTTCAATTTTCACCCATTTTCTTTACTGTGCTTCATTTAAAACAAATTTCTACCATAATCTTGACATATATTTACTGTGGTATGGAATTGCTTAAAGATTAAAAATGGGATGTAGTTGTATTTAGAGTAAACTAGTTTAACTTTAAAAGTGAAAGCAAGTATGACATAAAAATTGTGTCCCTGAATCAACATTACTTTAAATATTTTAAAAGTTGCTTTTTGTTTGTTTTAATGTGATGGGTATTGACCCCAGGACTTCGTGCATGCTAAGTAATTGCTCTACCACTAAGCTACATGTCCAGTCTCCAAATTAACTTTAAAACACTAAGTATACTGTTAAAATTAAAATCAAACTAAAATCAGAAAGTACAGCATTCTTTTAAAAAATGAAAATTTCAAGCCGGGCGGTGGTGGCGCACGCCTTTAATCCCAGCACTTGGGAGGCAGAGGCAGGCGGATCTCTGTGAGTTCAAGGACAGCCTGGTCTACAAAGCGAGTCCAGGACAGCCAAGGATATACAGAGAAACCCTGTCTCGAGAAAAAAAAAAAAAATGAAAATTTCATTTCATTTTTAAAGTTTTCAACTGCATTTTATTAAATAGTTTGGGATAAAAAAGGACCTTCCAGTTCTACCATCTGATGACCATACAGTCATCTGCCGTGACTTGAGTGTGAAATGTCTCCCCATAGGCTCATGTGTTTGAACACTCGGTCCCTAAGTGGTACAACTTTTAAGAGGCAGAACCTTGCAGGAGGAGGACTGGGTCACTGCGGTGTGCCTTGAGGTTTTAAATTACACTTATCTGTTTATCACTTTTTGGGTGGGAAGGTCAAAGGGCGACTGATGTGAGTCAGTTCTCTCCTTCTACCATGTGAGTCCTGGAATGGAACTTGAGTTGCCAAGCTTGGTGACAAGGGCTTTACCTCCTGAGCCATCTCACAGGTCTGACTGGAGATTTTATAGCTTGGCTCTACATCCTGTTCACTTTCTGCTTCTTTCTGTGAATGGAATGTGGTAGACAGCCTCACCATGATGGACTATACCCCCTTCAAACTGTAAGCCAGAAGAAATTCTTCCTTTAGTGGCTTTGTGTCAGCTATCTTGTCCCAACAGTGAGAACCATAGCTAACACAGTGACAGACACAGGCTCCATTTCCCAGATCCACATATGCACAAGTGTAAAGTAACATGAACTGCTTAACTCTTGCAGAATGTTCACATACAAGATGCAGCCGAGGCACATAATGGAGTAATTCCTCGCTTTCTCCAAGTCACAATCTAGACAAGGCAGACCCAGGAGAAAGTGGAATTTTACAGCTACAAAGAAGGGATATTTTATGATGAAAAACTGGGTTTCTCTTAGCCAGAAGGACAGATTTACATGTAATTAGTTAGCCATTTACCTTACCTAAGCACTTCTTTTCGCAGCCTGCCTGACCGGTTCCCACATGTTCAGGGACAGCCCTCTATTTCCTTGTCTCACTTACCTTTTGTTTGGAGGGACAGAGCAAGAGACACTGAGATGAGTTCCCTCGGGCCTGAGCTGTGTTTTTCGCCTGAGGGGACATTTAAGGTTGCAGTTGGCATGATGCCATATTACCCTTCATGTCCCCAGTGATAGAGCCACAGCGCATTTCTGAGACATTCTCTCTGTGTATTGCAGTGTCTTGCAGCACACGGGGAAATTCAGGACCCAGGACAGAGCTCCTCTTGCCTGGGGCCACTGTAAATACCAGACCTAAAATATTTTTAAATCTGGTGGTTAGAGACTTGGGTAAGGAGGCTTTTAATCTATCGGCTCATTGTTCAGACACAATATCTGGAGCCAACCGCTGGTCTATCGACTGGACACATTGAAACATTTCCAGGAGAAAAGAGGGTCGGCTACCTGCCCAGGGCAACCTTGGAGCTGGTCTTGAAGGATAGAAGACTCCCAGAGAAAGGGGAGAAAGTCCTGCTACTCAGAGTCTCCAAGTGGGACTGTGGAACATGGTTTTGAGGTTCTGAAAACACAGTAAGTCTGTTCTAGGGAACATTAGGGGCTTCCCACCATACCCTGCATGCATCTGCAGGCTGTGGTCATATGCACAGTACCTGGCAGAGAAACCTTTCCAGTGTGTTTTTGGGTTCAGTATTTAAGGCTTGCAAATTAATCAGAGGAAAGACACATTAGCAAGAGAAACACAGATTTAATCACATATGGAAGCAGAAGTGTTGCCAGAGAGGAGGTTAGAACTGGGGCTTTTATGCTACTGTAATATGAAGTGAGAAGTTAGTGGGTGAGGCTCTGCAAATAACTTCAGAGGAATCAAGGACACATGTGAAAAACTAATGCTTTTTGTTTTCTTTTTTTGAAAAAGATTTATTTTTATTTTATGTGTATGAGTGTTTTGCCTACATGTATGTCTATGTATCATGTGGATGTCTAGTGCCTCTGGACCCCAGAAGAGGGGATAGGATCTCTTGTAACTAGAGCTATAGATGGGTGTGAGCAGCTGTAGAGGTGTGAACTGGGAACAGAATAGTTGGTGCCCTTAACTGCTGAGCCCTTAATACTTTCTTTGCTTTAAAAAAAAGTGCTGTTAAGATGAGAGTGCTGATAGTTTTGTGACAAGTCAGTGCTACTTATGTGTGGCACTGACTTGACCTCTGAGAGAGGAGGCTATTCTAGTTCCTTATGGGGAAGAGTTTATAACAGCTTGAATTCCTTTGGGATTCTGCTTTTGATGAGGATACAGGATACATAGGAACTCAGATGTCTTCAGCTGAAATAACTTCAGTGCCTCAGTGGCTCACTCTTGATTACTTCAATTTGGAGACTGACTCAGCCTGGGGGAGGTAGAAAGAGAAATTTCCTAGTAGACTGGCTAGGTCCCTCCAGGAGGTGTTGAGATGGATCCGTGTTCTTCACAGCTTAAGCAGTTGTTTTGGCCATGGCAAGGGGTGGAGATGGGGATGTTCCCCAGGAAGGTTCTGGATCTGGGGCACACCAGAAGCACCTGGCAGGCTTCCAGAACAGTGACAATAGAAACTCTGGAGGGCAGAGCCACATATCAATGGTCTGTCAAGCTCTCCAGGTGATTAAAACACAGCCACACTGAGTGGCAGGGCCTCAGAGCAAGGATCTCAGAATTTACGCTTCCAGGGAGCACCTCACTCTCACCCCAACATTACCCCCTGGCTCTTCAAGTCACAGATGGTTTCCCACAGAGCACACATACATAGTGGCTTCCTGGAAGACCAATGCTGAGAAAGACAAATGTCAAGCAAGCATGGACAGAGAGGAGGGTTGTTTGTTTGCTTTCCATCCTCTGTTGTCTTGATTTCACTGTCTTAGTTGGAAGTAGGTCTTTGATTTCCTAGAGTCAAAAAGCCAGAGCAAGAATCTGCTACTGTTTACTACAATCGGATAAACATCCTTGAACCCTCCCAGATCCCATTGCTCGCCAGAGAAGTCAGTGCTCAGCAAAAGGCAAGAATGAAAACACAAACTGTTTTCTTTTGTTTTCAAAAAAGTGTCAGTTGCTTTTCCTAATTACAAAAATTATACAGGCTTATTGAAAAATAAATCAGACATGATGGACAGATAAAAGCTAGAAAGGGCCGGTCTCTGAGTATCTACTTGTTTTGTTTGGATTTCCATTTAGGAAAAAAAAAAAAAACCCAACCCACAAGCAAGGCAGCAGAGCTGGCAAACAATTGGAACTCAAAGCAGCATTCTTGTCAAGCTGCCTTTGCTCTGGCCCTATTAGCTTTTTGGCTCCTAAACGTTCGGGAATGTTCTCATCTCACCTGGAACGCTCACTACTTAATGGCAGTGATTAACTCTCCAGCTTGGAAGGCAACTAGCTATTAAATAACAGCCTCCTGCCACGCTTTACCCTTCTCCCTAACAATACATTTAAAAGCCCCAGTGTTCTTGGGGCAGGCGGTGGCACAAATAAAGTCATCTCCAGTCCCACACCGAACCTCAAGCAGTCTCCCCTCATTCGGTTTCAAGAGCCGTATCACACCTGAGAGTTTTCAAGGATTCAACTCACTTTCTCCCTGGCTAAGTCTCCTGCAAGTTTTGCTCTTGAGGAAATGTTCAGTTGTAAATCTGTTTAATGGGATTAGGAAATGAAACAGGGTGGTTTTCAAATACCAAGTTAGCACAGTTGTGGGACATCTGGAGAAGATATTAAAACTCTGCAGATTCTTGAGGCTGCCAGGGGAGGAATGGAAGAAATACACAGAAGGACAGAAGAAGGTAGCAGACTCTATCCATTGAGGATGAAAGTGATACAGACTAGGGATTTGATTGGGTTTGCTTTCTCTGCCGGTTAAAGAACTGAAAGGCAGGAAAAGAATCCGGAGCACAATAGGTGCTGTCTCAAGAAAACAAAACAGCTGCTGGATCTGACTCCATTGCTACATGAGCACAAGGAACTGAGGTCAGACCCCCAGATCCCACATAAATAACAGTCAACTGCATTAACTCACATCTGTAATCCCAGTGCTGGGGAGGTGGAGGCAACAAGATCCCTGGGGCTGGTTGGCCAGCTACTCTAGGTGAGCTCCACTGGCTGGGTGGCTCAGTGAGAGATCAGGCCTCTGAATGGTTGAGGAAACCCTAAGATGTTGACCTCTGGTTTCACATGCACACACATCTGCGCGCACACATACACACTAAAACAGAATAAAACCCATCTCACTTTACCATGGATCCTGAGCACTGTTCGGGTGCCAGTCACCCTCTGTTTATGAAGGGCTCGGCTATGGTGTCAGGGTGATTTATCAAGTTCAATTGCATTTCCTGAACTACCTATCACCCTCTAAAAGGCACTTCTTTGACTTTTGATTAACAATGTCATTTTTCATGGAGGAGCTAATCCATCGACTCTGAATTGTCACCATCTTGCATTTGTGAATAGGTGCCATGTTAGGGATGCCTTTTATTTACTCATCAGAATGTTCTATCATGTTCTAGAATACAAAATGGTCCCCATTGAGTCTTTCTTTCTTTCCTTTCTTCCTTCCTTCCTTCCTCCTCCTCCCCTCCCTTCCTCCCCCCCTCCCCTCCCCTCCTCCTCCTCCCCTCCCCTCCCCTCCTCCTTCCCTCCTCTCCCCCTCCCCCCCGTCCCCCCCCCCCCCCCCCCCCCCCCCCCCTTCCCTTTTCTTTTTACCTTTTCCCCCCCCCCCCCGGCCTTAATCCCTCAAACGTTTTCCTCCCAAGCCCC
>CAJQZJ010004755.1:5699090-5730208 GCA_907164525.1 Lophiomys imhausi
CCTCCTTGTTTATCTGTGTGTAATAACCCTGTCTCCTTGTTTACCTGTGTGTAAGAGCCCCACCTCCTTGTTTGCCTGTATGTAATAACCCCGCCTCCTTGTTTACTTGTGTGTGATAACCCTGTCTCCTTGTTTACCTGTGTAAGAGCCCCGCCTCCTTGTTTACCTGTGTGTAAGAGCCCCATCTCCTTGTTTATCTGTGTGTAATAACCCTGCCTCCTTGTTTATCTGTGTGTAATACCACCCCTACCTCCTTGTTCAGCTGTATGCAATAACTCTGCCTCCTTGTTTATATAATAAATATGTTGAGCTTCCAAGGTGCTTCAACTTCTCCATCAGAGAGACCAGACCATTGGATCTCAGCTTTTCTGTGTACATGTATCTGTCATTTCTTCATTCCCTTGCTGCCCCTAGTCAAAGTTCTGGGGTCAAATTGTGTAAAACATAGCAGCATTTCTGTGGTATCGTCCTGATGTGGAATTCTCCTACTGTGGTATCCACCAGCTGTGGTATCCTCCTGTTGTGGTATCCACCAGCTGTGGTATCCTCCTGCTGTGGTATCCTCCTGCTGTGGTATCCACCTGCTGTGGTATCTTCCTGCTGTGGTATCCACCTGCTGTGTATCCTCCTGCTGTGGTATCCTCCTGCTGTGGTATTCTCCTGTTGTGGTATCCACCTGCTGTGTATCCTCCTGCTGTTGTATCTACCTGCTGTGGTATCCACCTGCTGTGGTATCCTCCTGCTGTGGTGTCCACCTTCTATGGATCAAGTCTTAAACTCATATGCCTTTTGAAGAACACTTGATATCCAGACCACAACAGACACTTCAACATATCAAATATCAGTCCCTTTGGGGAACTGGCTAAGAAAGCTATCTAAATACTCCTTGACTGAATGATGATTCTATCATTCTAGTCATATCATATCTCCATGACTAGTCATAGAGATAGTTCAAATTTAAGTTAAGTCCACCTGGCTCACATTGGAAGCCATATCTGTGAGAATGTCTGGTCTCCATCTCAGTAGGTAAGTCATTTGTTTCTGTTTTTCTTTTTTCCCTTTCTTTCTTTTTTTTCTTTCTTTTTTTTTTTTAGTTTGAATGTAATTTTTCTTTCTTTTTTTAAAATTTTTATTACATTTATTAATTTATTTTTATTTCTTCCAGTTACATCTCAATCACAATCCCTTCCCTACTCCCCCCTCCTGTCCCACCCTTCCACCCTCTTCCCTCTCAACCACCCATCCACTACCCTTTTTTTTTTAGTTTAAAGCAGATCTTTTTCCCCCCAACAGCTCCCACTTTCAGTCCAACAAATGGTTCTTTCTCTTATAACAATAAATACAGTACAAAACAACTGAAATAAATAAGCCACAATTCTGAGAGTTATATGGTTTAGCATACATTCTCAATGTCCAGTCCACATGTATTTGGCCCCTGACTTTAACATTCTACTATCTAACCATCTCCATGAGTTTAAAGTTCTCTATCTAACTCAGCTTTCATACTAACTTGCATCACAATTTTAAAAATATCTTCTTAGATCCAGAACGCCCTCTTGATTCCTAAACAACTCAAAATTTAACTATGAGACTCTAGCTATTTATTCTTCAACCATCTCAGAGACCGGAGAGGGATAAATAAATCTGATTATAGAGGAAGTGCAGGGTCCGCAGCTTCCATAACTAAGAAATGACATACCCGTGGCTGCCTTGACAGTTCCCATTTTCTCTCCATACATTACAGCATCAATCTTCAGCTGTTTGGCCCCGTTTCTCTGACAGACATTGATTGTAGAGCAGGAATTATGAAGGACTTACCTACCCTGTCTTGGCAGAGCTAGGCTGTCGACTTACCTGCTTCTAAGTTTTGTCCTTTTTGGACAGCATTCTGTCTACAGTTGGAGCAAGGGGCTTTTCCTACCAAGAGATAGGCTTGTGACTAATTCAATCATCTCCCACTGGAGATTCTTGGATGCTCATCTTATACTTGGAGTGGAATAGGGGGTGCTGTCAGGCAATGATATGTCTTGATATCAAAAAAATCTTAATTTAAGAAAACATCTTTGAATGCCATACTCTGCAGATCTCATGGGGTTTTTGAAGATGCCATATCTATCTCTTATGTTTAGATAAGCAAATGTTGCTGTCTCTTAACAACTTGATTTCTGAGTAGCTTAGAAAATAACTGTGATAGACTGTCATAGTAACTAACAAAATGACATGCTTGCATGACTGTTTTTTTTCAGTTTGAATGTAATTTTTCTTTCTTTTTTTAATTTTTATTACATTTATTTTTTTAAATTTCTTCCAGTTACATCTCAATCACAATCCCTTCCCTACTCCCCCCTCCTGTCCCACCCTTCCACCCTCTTCCCCCTCAATCCCCCCCATCCACTACCCTTTTTTTAGTTTAAGGTAGATCTTTTCCCCCCCAACAGCTCCTCCTTTCAGTCCAACAAATGGTTCTTTCCCTTTCAAATATTATGGTTAAGAATCAAACGAAAACCAGAAACCTTCCTTATCTCTCTTCTGAAGAACTCACATGAAAACAACATTGAAGTGACCTAGTGCAAAAGCATACAAATTCTTGAACAGATATTTCTCTTTTTAAAAATATCTTTTATTTATTCTTTGACAATTTTATACATGTGTGCAATGTATAAATTATACATTTTATACATGTGCAATGTAGCTGATCATATCCCCAAATATTCCCTCCCACACCCCCAGGCATTCCCTCAATACATCCCCCTCTCGCATTCATATCCCCTCTCTCTTTGAACCCACTGGGTCCAATTAATGTTGCCTATTGGAATGCTGACTGCTCTTTTTGGCTTGATTTGTTGCAGGTGACCATAGCTGGTATGAGTTCTAGAGTTGAATGGCCATGTCCATGTCCAGAAGACAGTACTCCATTGAACACCTCCTTTTACTCTTTTTTGTTCTGAGACATTCACTGGGCATCAAAGGCAGGGCTGGTATAGATGTCCTATTTAATGCTGAGCACTCAACAGTCACTTGCTAATATATAATTTCTTAAAGACGATATAGAACTGATGCACATGCTAAGATGCCCAGCTGCTAAGTATCAGGAAAAAAGGCAAGCGCAAGCCCACAGCCACTGAAGCAGCAAGTGCTGGCAATGACATGAAGAAATTAGAATGAGCATGCACTGTTGATGGGATTGTAAAATGAGGCAGCTACTGTAGAAAACAGTGGTGATATCTCTTAAGAACTAAGAGCTGGGGCTGATGGGATGGCCCAATAGGCAAAAGTGCTTGTTGTGGAGTCTAATGACTCCTTGACCCATACAGTAGAAGGAGAGAATCTCCATACATACACCGGATCACACTTATACCTGCCCTTACCATGTGAACACACAAATAAATATGTACAGGGAATACAAAATTAAGGGGCTGGAGAGATGGTTCAGTGGTATAAGCATGTACTTCTCTTGCAGAGAATCACAGTTTGGTTCCCATCTGTCCTACACACTTTTCTATTGCTAGGAAGAGACACCTTGACCAAGGCAACTTATAAAAGAAAGCATTTAATTTGTAGGATTAAAGTTCCAGAGGGAGAGTCTACGACCATCTTGGTGGGGAGCATGGTGGCTGGCAGGAAGGCATTGCACTGAAGCAGTAGTTGACCCTTACATCCTGATCTGAAAGGAAAAGGCAGAAAGAGCTAACTGGGAACAGTGTGGGCTTTTCAAACCTCAGAGCCCATCCTCAGTAGCACACCTCCTCCAACAAGGCCACACCTCCTAATCCTTCCCCAGTAGTCCCTCCAATTGGAAACTTAACATTCAAACTTATGAGCCTATGGGGTCCATTCTTATTCAAACCAACACACAATCCCCCATGTCAGGTGACTCACAACCACCTGTATATAACCACACACAGATACACACACATACACATAATTAAAAATAAAATCAATCTTTAATTTTTAATGTTTATTTATTACTTCAGGTTATATCTCCATCACAGTGGCCCCTTTCCACCCCTCCCAGTCCCACTCTCCCACCCTCTACCCCCTATCCCTTCCATCTCACTCCTCTGGAGTGGAGTGTCCCTACATAACAGTCACCCGCCTCAGATGAGCAGTCATATGAGGGCCAAGAGCCTCCTCATACACTGGGGGCCTACAAGGCAGCACCACTAGGGCAAAGTGTCTCATTGACAGGAAACAAAGTCTATGTTAATGTTCCCTTTGGTGCATTGGTTGTAGTATAGTTATCCTGTACTATATGGCTAAAATCCAATTATAAATGAATAGATGCCATGTGCATCCTTCTGAGTCTGGGTTAGCTCAATCAGGATGAGCTTCTCTAGTTCCATCCATTTGGCTGCAAATTGCATGATTTTGTTGTTCTGATGGCTGAGTTAGAATTCCATTGTGTAGATGTACCACAGATTTTTAATCCATTCCTCGGTTGAGGGACATCTAGGTTGTTTCCAGTTTCTAGCTATTACAAATAAGGCTGCTATGAACATAGATGAGGAAACTTCCTTGTGATTTGGTGAGGAATCATTTGGATGTATATCCAGAAGTGGTATGGCTGGGTCTTGAGGTAAAGCTATTCCAAATTTTCTAAGAAATCACCAGACTGATTTCCACAGTGGTTGTACCAGCTTGCACTCCCACCAGCAATGGAGGAGTGTTCCCTTTTCTCCACACCCTTGCCAACACGTGCTGTCATTTGAGTTTTTGATCTTAGCCATTCTGACAGGTGTGAGATGGTATCTCAGAAATGTCTTGAGTTGCATTTTTCTGATGATTAAGGATGCTGAGCATTTTTTCAAGTGTCTCTCAGCCATTAGGGATTCCTCCTTTGTGAATTCCCTGTTTAGCTCTTTTCCCCATTTTTTTGATTGGATTATTTGGTTTCTTGGCATTTAACTTCTTCAGTTCTTTATAAATTTTGGATATTAGCCCTCTGTCAGATGTGGGGTTGGTGAAGATTTTTTCCCAGTCTGTAGGCAGCTGTTTTGTTCGAATGACAGTGTCTTTTGCCTTACAGAAACTTTTCAGTTTCATGAGGTCCCATTTATTGATTGTTGGCCTCAGGTCCTGAGCTGTTGGTGTTCTGTTCAGGAAGTTGTCACTTGTGCCAATGAGTTCAAGGGTTTTCCCCACTTTCTCTTCTAATAGATTTAGTATAGAGCCATCATAGAATCTGACAACCTCCCTTCTAGGCATCTATGTTCAAAAGAATTGAAAGCAGGATCTCATAGACATGTGTGTGTGCCTATGTCTGTAACAGCACTGTTCTCTACACCCGAGAGATGTAAGACAGCTGCCAATCTAGAAATGAATGGAAACACAACACATGTTGTGTCACAACAGAATATTCTTCATATTTAAGAAGGAAAGAAATTTGGTCTTATTGTACAGTTGAGGACATTGAGCTAAGGGAAACAAGTCAGTCAGGGAAAAGACAAATGTCACTGACTCCATCTATGTGAGGTTACTGAAGTCAAATTCAGTGAGAAAGGACAGTGGTGGTTGGAGGAAGGGAGCAGGGATTGTTTGCGAGCTGTGGAGCTTCAGACTTTCAAATGCATATCTACAGATCTGTTCTAGAACACACGAGTATAATCAATGATCATGTAGTGTGGATTTGAAAATGGTCGACATGATAAGCGCTTTGCATTTGTTTTCCAATACAATAAAAACAGAAAAGGGAATCTGCGCTAAAACGTGTGAAGTGACGATAACTGTTGAAGCTGAGTGATGGCTCCATGGAAGTTCATCATGCTGCCTTCTCTAGCAAAAAGTCATTTGAATAAGAGTAGAAAAGGCATTTAGGATTGAGTAAAACTTAGTGAAATGTGCACTTGAGAATACTTACAACAAAGGACAGAAGAACTCTGGGAGAGTGGACTTAGTGGGGATCACAGCTTACTTGGGCGCCATTTCCAGAACTGCAGCCAGAGGGGCTCCCAAGACTCTAGAGCACACCCAACAGGAGCACGGTGAGCAACAGGAAGTGGCACTTTTTTGTTTGCTGTTCATCTTCCATGAGACTGTGCATTATTCTCTGTTGTAGCTGTGGACTGCTGAGAACTAAATATCCTGATTACAGGAACTATATTTCTGATCTATTTCATTTAATTTCTAGGCACTTGATATCTGATTAAACTTCTCTACCCGCCTTTCTGGAATAAACAATATAAACAATTTCAGTGTTTATTAAGCTTTTCAAACACACCATCAATTCCCCAGCCAGAATGCCTTGCTTCGTTACCATGGATTCAATCCCAATGCAGCTTCCCACGGATATCTGCCAAAACATTCTTGGATTCATTCGTAATCCATTTACTAACTTCCATTTGAAGGATAATTATTTGTGTAAAACATTATATTATTATGCCTCTTGATGACTACCTAGATGAATTGGTAAATTATTCAAAAACAGCAATAAATAATATAATGGTAACAAAATGTGAGAAATGGAAAAAATAGCTTAGCCTTTATAAATGATGTCACTCACTACATTGTGCTGAATTCCAGAAGAAAACTGAAGATATGCTTCTAGATAGTTTATCTGTGACTATCAAATGTCTATGCATTTGTATAGATCAAGATGGGTATATAGTTTTCAGTATGTAGTTGTTCTGTGTGGTCTGGAGAGTGATCTATGACAGCTATACTGTTCAATGAGGTTATTGAGTATTTAACAAGCAAAAGTAAAGAATAAATAACAGGTAGCTGGCAGAGAGTAGCAACAGATAGATAGCTACAGATCACCAAAACAGGGGTTTGCAACATCTAGCAGAGATGGCTGGAGTAGCCTGTGGGAGAGCAAAAGAAGGTTACAGCATCAAATCGTGGAATTAGGACACACAGCAGAAAGCAACTGGGGAAGCTGAGGCTGTCATTGGGAGCTCCCAATGGAGCTTTCTCTCCAAGGATGAACTTCCAGTCTTCCATTAGTCAGACACTTCTAGATCACAGGATAAATAATTGTAATATTTTTCTAGAAATGCTTTACCTTCCTGGCTGTTCTCAGGGACACACTATCTTTACCAAGTCACTACTCTTAGCATCTTGCTCTTTCCCCTCTCCCTGCTGCAGAACCAGAGGACCAGCCTGACCCAAGACAGGGTGTTTGGAGGATACTTTGAGACAAACAAATTTGAGTCTGAAATAGGAGTGTCTACCCTGCTCCCAGAGCCATCTTTGTAACAAGCTTAAACAACACACAGCAATTTACCAATACACTGTACACGGCAATAGTTTACACAGTTGCATGCACATAGAGTGCAGGCATGGGTGTAATTCAAAGACGAGATGTTTCTGGGAAAGTACTAGGGACAGTGCCTCACAGTATTACCCCTGCTTGAGCAGGGCTGCATCTGGCCTGGGAAAGTCTGGGATACTATGTAACCAGACTGTGAGACCAAGCCCTGGGATCCTCAGCATCTGCTCAACTGACCAACCTCTTTTGACACTAGCACGTAAACTTCCAAAGTTGATACACTGGCTGAAGTACAAGTTACTCCTCCTGAAATAACAATGAAAACAAAGAACATGCCATTCCGGGTGGCATTTTGTTGCCAAGGCTAGCCTTTGATCTCTGCAACATCTTGGGGCAGTCTGCAGGCATATTGAAAAATCAAATTACCCACTGTGTTTTTCTTTCTTTTCTTTCTTTCTTTTTTTTTCCACTTTAGCCATTTGTTAGAAAATGCTATAAAAATCCGACTTGTCCCTCTTGATCTTTATCAGAGACTGCAGTCGCCTTTGATCTCCTCTGTGTGTGACATTTGTGCATGGCTTCCCCACTTAATTGTCTGACTTTCACTTGCTGTTATAGTTGAGAACTTAACAGTAGTTTTGCTCTTTAAAGAACTCCTATTATCTTCCAACCAGGCTTTCATATTAAATATGTCATTTCCTCACCACACCTAGTCACTCAGGTCACCATGGCACCTTCAGCTAACTTCCACATGTGTTTAACTTTATGAAATGACCAGAAAAAAAAATGCTGGTAAAAAAACTTCATAATGCTGACAGGAATCTTAGCTTTCCAGAGCCTCACTGGAAGACACCAAAGCTAGTTTGCAAAGCAGAAACCACAGCGTTCTCTCTAGCTCAGCCTGACTTCCTCAGTCTACCCTCAAGCATCTCCTTTCTCCATGACAACTGACTGGTAGACCAAAAGAAGTGAGGAGGCTCACTTCTTTTCTTTTTGCCCTGACTAAAGCTGGGAATCCTTCCAGCTCCATGAATGCAGAGACTCTCAGCACTATTTCCTGTGGGTCAGTGGTAGGTGTCACATTCTCAATGAGGAATTTCAAGTCAAGATCTGTGAAAAAATGGCTGACATATGTATGTACAAAGCTTCAGACAGTACTTTCTATACATTGCCTCTATCTTACCCAGGAAAAACTTAGCTTGACAAAAGTGGTAAACCGAGTCTGGTGGAGTAGATGAAGGCCACTGTATCTGTGGTTTGACTTTCTTTATTGTACTCTGAGCAGTTAACTCCCGGCTTAGTACTCAAATCTATTTTAAAATTGACTGTCACAGCTGAGGACCAAATGCTGGGGGACTACAGTGCCCACCTGGAAGTGAGGCTAGAAAACGCACTCACACCTCATTTAGAGCCAAACACTTGAGACTGAACAAAACACTTCAGACGAGGCTGCAAACAGACCTGGACTCCCTGGTCCTGGAGGAATACATCACACAGTTCAGTCTTGTGCATCACTTCCCTGTAGCCATAACACATCTAAAGAAGAGTCTGCAGACTCTAGGGTAGGGGGACCTGTCCCCAAGTGGGAAGTGTCTTATAATAAGAGCATGCATCTCCAGGAGTGGCTTTTAATGATCGCCACCACTGGGAGGTGCCTCTTGAGAAATGGGGCACACAAAGGTATTTGTTGATTGCCAGAGCCCCTTCCTCTGTGACACACATCACAACCAGACGTAAATAAGTGTCGCTAGATATTTGTTGTACCTTTTTCCTAGTGGACTTCCCACCTCTTTCTAGCAGGTATGTGATTGTCTCATTAGCCATGGAGCTGCTCCAGAGCCTGGAACACATGAGCACCTGTGAACATTTATGGGAATATCTAGGAAAGATATTCATAGGAATGTGAAGGGAAACAAAGGTGCCAGGTGGAGAAGGGATGCTGGTTTCAGCAAAGATGCAAAGCCCTGTCAGAGACATGATTCTCTCCGAAGCAACAGTCCTGCTAGGGCAGGACAGAGTGCGGGATTTGCATAGGGTTCAGACTAGCATCTAAGAAAGGGCTGTTTATGAAGGGGCTTCTGACAAGTGGCTGGCCACAGAAGAGTGCTGGGCAGGGATGGCCACCTCCAAATCCTCAAGAGAAGATGTCAGGGAAAGGGGAGGAATAAAGAAGGGGGGATGAAAGAAAAAGAGAGGAGAAAGGAAAGAGGAAGAAGGTGTGAATGGAGGAAGAAGTAGGAAGGAGATATGATAGAAGAAAGAAGATAGGAATGAAGAAAGGAGGGAGGGGTGAGTGGAAGGAAGGACGGAAGAAGAAAAAAACAGGAAGGAAAGAAAGAAAAAAAAGGAAGGAGGGAAAGAGGGAAACAGTGGGAAAGAAAACCAAAGTTTTTCTTTCATTAGTAGAAAAAGCCCAGAGGCCAGAGGACATAGCTATTTCATAAAATATCATCACTAAAGGTAAGCAATGGGAGTGGCTAATCCCCTATCTAACTGGGGCAAAGCCTTCCTGTACCCATACAGACAAAGAAAGATTGACAGGTGAAAGATGGGCCAGGCAGGAAGTATAAATAGTAGCTCTGGGTTATTTGTAACCTTCATTTTAAGGTAAAGATGATTGACACATGGATGGCTTGGATTAAGGGAGCCCCTGATCTTTAGCTTGCAGGTCACATGGAGAAAACTTTGAGAAAATGCTCCGACATGGAGATGTCAACTTGAGTGACAGCCCTGTACCAGGAGCCATGCGCTGGCTGCTTCCTTTGCATGCACCACTTCACAGAAGTGATGACTGCCATTTGAACAGAGAGACATCCTTCCTGCCCGGGGGTCAGGAAACTGACAGAGCCCACCCATTAATAGAAGTAACTGTCATTTCAAATAAAATGCTCGGTGGAAAACTTCAGACATCTACTAGAGAACATGGGGTCTGCAAATGGGGCACCCATGAATCACTATTCGGGACACTGGCACCCAGACATGGCACAACTGAGTGGGAAACAATTACATCCCAAACAGTACCTTCAGCCGGCTATGTGGCTTCCTCCTGTGGAACATGACAGCTTCTCTCTTAATTTACAGTCCTCTTCAGTGCTAATTAGGAGCTTTTCCTTTGTGACGAAGAGGGAAGGGATCTGAGACAGAAAATGAATGACAACATAGCTCCTGATCTGACAGCCTCTTATCATAAAAAAGTCTTTTGGTGGTAGTAAAGGTTCTCAAGAGTAGGCTCCTTCCTGAACACTAGCAGGGCCTGGAACCTCTGCTGAGCTTCCACCATATCGCAGCTGCTCCAACAACAACGAATGGTGGCGGAGACATTTGGTTACTCCGAAGCTTAGCGTGGCATTTAGATGGTTTTCCGTGAATGTTCAACATTGTCTTAAGGAGAGGACCCTAACCCACACGCTGGATGGCGGCTCTTCATATGCTCATGGGAAGCAGCCCTTGATGTCTGTTCTCAGAGGTATGATGCCTGTGGCCTGTGCAAGGCAGGTGTTATACGAAGCAAGCAATGGCTCTGTGCCCCCATTTCACACCCATCTGATATGGCCTTTGGAATGTTGATACACTGGGCTTGGTGGCACATGCCTGTCATGCCAGGCAGGAGGAAAAAGAAATCAAGTTCATCCTCTCTTAGATGATGATTGTGAATTCAAGGTCAGCCTACAAGAGTCCCTGACTCATAAAATGGATTAAGATTAGCAATAAGGACTGGGGAGATGGATCAGTATGTAAAATGCTCATGGGTCATGAGGACCAGAGTTCAGTTCCCCAGAATCCATGATAAAAAGCAGGATGCAGTATGATGGCCCTGCAATCCAGTACTGGGGAGCCAGAGGCAAGAGGATCCCTGGGAACTCACTGGCCAGTCAGTAAAACTCATCAGAAATCCCCAAGTTCAGTGACTCTGTCTCAGAAAATAGGATAGGGAGTGATTGAGGAAGACATTTGACATTACAAATGAGCATTCATGTGTGGGTGTGTAGCAGGCACACACATAGACACACACACACACAGACACGCACACAGACACGCACACAGACACACAGAGAAACAGACACACACACACACACACACACAGACAGACACACACAGATACACACACAGAGACACGCAAACACAGAGGTACACACACACAGACACGCACACAGAGACATGCACACAGAGACACATACATACACATATAGACACTATGAAATGGGTAGAAACATGATATGATCTTCTTCATAGAGTGGATAACTGAGGTGCAGACTGGTTAAGCACCTCCTCCAAGAGCAACTATCTTATCTGGTGAGGAATTGAGTCTTTAAATCCAAGTCCTCAGACTCCAGTAACTGGGATTAGCTCTGCAAGGTAGGGATTATAACCAACTCCTTGATGGGGAGAAAACAGTTACTCAAAGGGTGTACAAGCAAGGTAGGGATTATAACCAACTCCTTGATGGGGAGAAAACAGTTACTCAAAGGGTGTACAATCAACAGGGAGTAAAATTAGAATCAACCCTTGTGTGTTCCATGCTGAATAGAGTTTTCAAAGATTAAATGCATCTACTGCTGGGCAACAGATTTCCTCCAACTTAGTGGCTTTAAAAAATACCGGTTTCTTATCTGTCAGCTTCTTGGGTCCCAAGTTCCCTGGGCTTAGCTGGGTAATCCTTAGAGTCTAAGGATTGCAGGCAAGGTGTCAGCTGACTGAGCTTTTACCCACAGACCCTAAGGAAGAGTCTACTTCTAAGCTCACTCAGATCTCTGGCATCAGCTAGGTTCCTCACAGTTGAAGTTCACACACCTCTGAGGAGGTTGCTCCCAGTCTCCTATAGAACCCTTTCCAGACTTGGAATCCAGCCCTCCCCTCTTCTCAGTCAACAACAGCACACTGGGTCTTGCTCATGCCTCGGGATCCCCACTTCTCTTTCTACAATTGGCTGGAGGAAGGCTCTCTGATTGTCGTAATCACCTACGTCATGTCTTGTCTTAAGGACAGCAAGGATCAGAAACTGTACTCGCAGTTGTAAATCCACGAGGCGAGTCAAAATCACTGGAATATATATATATATATATTCCAGTATATATATATATATATATATATATATACCGTGTAAGAAGAGGACTGACTCCCGCAAACTGTCTTCCGACCTACACATACACACACACACACACACACACACACACACACACACACACACACACAACTAGAAAATGTCTAAAGTAGAGATCTGGGCAGGATATCTTAGACCTAGATATACTAGAGGTACTCGAAAGGCTATGCATTAACAGAGAGAGAAACACATCCAGGAAGTCTTCCTGGAGGAGGGTATGAACAGCTTTTGAAGCTGGTAAAGAACAGGGAGAAGTGGCCATCTTAATAAGCAATGGGACCCTGAGACATATGAACCTCCCGCTCCCTCCTCTGCACAGTTCACTGTGCACATGGTTGAGAGCCCACTGTCCTCTTGTGTCTGGGAAGCAGGAGGCTGGGGATCCGTGAATATTGGGAGGCCTACAGCTCTTGTGGGCATGACTTTGTGATCTTTGGTCTGTCAGCAAAACGCATAAGGAAATAAAAATAATGGAGAGGTTAATTAGTGGAGCCCACAGGTTTCTTTGTAACCTCCTCCACTTTACTGTGTCAATAATAACTGGAGAGCAGACTTTCCCCAGGATATTCCGGAGCGTGACTAATTGCAATAACAAAGAACACATTTCCCCAATTCTCTGCCCTCTCTGATTTGGAAAATGGATTTTTGCCCTTTTCCAGGTATGTGATGCAAGATGGATGAGCTGATCCCACCATGTAGACACGGCAAAGGCTCATTTACTGAGACCCTTGAGTGCTTTATGGGAGGCCAAGTCAAGCAACGCCCTGAAAATTGTTGCATGTCCGTGCCAGGAGGACAGGGATCTAGCAGCTGTGACTTCACCATACTGAAATGTTGGCACGCGATCATTTGGGAACCACATGCATGGATTTCTTTTCCCCTGAAAGTCAATTTTGCTTCTGAGACATTTACATTGTTTCCCCCAAAGGTTGTACAAATACATTTACACGTTTATTTCTATCTAGCTGCTGAGACAGGAGGCTCCCAGGATCATAGGAACCTGGGGGTCTGATGAGGACCAGGCAGTTTCTAAGGCCATGCAGAGAGTGATCTGTGTGTCTGGAACACATTAGGGGCATGTAAGGCAGTGCCTGCCACAGGCCTGTCAGCCCCGAGGGCCACAGGGTCTGCCATGCATCGATTGGGTGCGTTGGGTGAGGTGCTTGTGGCAGATCACAGTAACAACCATAATTTATTTCACCTCCTCTATCTACCTCCTCTGACAGTTCCCTGCCAGGCTGGCCCAGGGCCTCCCTTTGAGTGCTGGGACCTTAGCAAACCCACAAATGAGGGCTTGAGAGGTACTTACACACGACAGCTGCCTATCTTGCTGGCCCTGCAACCAAGCCACCCACATGTAAAGGGACTCAAGCCAGTCTACCAGGAGATAAAGAACACATGACCAGCTATCCTGGTCATGCAGCTGGTGGTCAGCAACTACCAGACAGGTATGTGAAGCTTCAGGCAACCTGCCAGGTGACCTTGAACACAGTGTCGTAGCTAAGGCCAGCAGAAGAGAGTCCATGCGAGACCAAGTCACATCCCTAACCTGCAGCACTGGTATCTGAGGAGAGGGTAGCATAAAGACTCTGATTTGGGAGTTCTTCAGGCTGATTGACCCAGTGCTTACCCTCAGTGACTCGGTACTCACTCTCAGTCCCTCTACCTATGGAGAAAACAGAAGTTGCCAATGTCTAAGGAATTCCTGGGATGTCTATCTGTGAATATTTCCAAGGTGAGTGCATCGTATTTGATTGGAGCACCTTTTTTTTTTCTCCCCTGCAAAAATAAATAAATAAATAAATAAATAAATAAATAAATAAAAGATTAAATGAGTGTTGTGGCAATTGAATTGTGGCTGTCACATCCTTGCTGTGGCTCCTCTAGGGCACAGCTCTCGCTCTTGGACTGAGGGCTAGGCTGTGTGACTTGCCCTGTCCAGCTCTTAGCTTCCTGCAACAGCCACTTCAATGCTTCCTCAAGGCATGCTTCCTTCCTGTGTCTGTGGGGCCATGGGACCAGTGTTTCCTCGTGTGTCTAGGTTCTGCATTTATGACAGACCACAAGATGCTTTTTCTATTTTCTTCCTCTCTGAGAAACAGCACGGTGAGGATGCTCTGGTGTCCTCACTCCTGTGCCCAAGCATGGCTTTCACAAAGTTAGAGCGGGCCCTGAGAGACAGAGAAACTTCAGGCACAGCTAGTAAAAATGGAAGTTCTGAACAAGGAATCCATCAGGGGTCTGGTGGTCTACTCACACTTTCATCTTTTGCAGATGACCCTGTGGGCAGGAGGCTGCATAACTAATTGGCTCTGGCTTGGGCAAAGTAAGGAGTGTGCCCACCTCATCGTTGTTCTGGAACTTGATGAAAATAATGGCAATTGACATTTTAAAGGACTCCAGCACTTACACAGATGCTGCCAAGTAGAGCAGATCACATCTGAGAAGAGGAAACAGAGACCCAGGAGTCGGCATTTTAGTGGCACATTAAAAAAAACAAAACAAAACAAAACAAAAAAAAGTGTTCTTGCCAAAGCAGCAACTCTTGCCTAGGGAATCCTAATTCTAGGATTTAGATTCTTTGGTCAGATCATGGGGGCTCTGACCTATCAACAAATGTGTTGATATGGTGGGAGAGTAGGAAATGAGGCATGCTTGGAGGAAGTAGGCACATACCCTTGAAGGTTGTAGGAAGTGGGAATATAAAAGGAAGACACAGCTTGTCCCAGCTTTCTCTCCTCCTCCCTTTTCCTCTCCCTTTCTCTCCATCTACAAGGTGAACACATTTCCCCACCATATTCTTTCACTATAATATTTCTGCTTGACCACAGGCCTGAATGTAATGGAGTCAGCTGATCATGTACTGAGACCATGAGCCTCATCACTTTTTCTCCTCGTTTGTAGTCTGAGATATTTTTTTACAGCAATGAGAAACAACACACACAGATTCTTTCTTCTTGAGAATCCATAGGACCACTTGGCCCGCCTTGCACCCGGAGGTGTCTGAATAAAATACTCCATGAATGAACAGGCGAATGTAGTAAAGAGATAGATGCACATGGGCGTTTTTCTGTCTTCCAACTCCGTACAGGGCTCAGAGGCATGTTAATGGGGCAGGAAGGCTCTGTGCTTTGGAAACTTCCCTGAAATCTCCTTATAACTTAATTGCTCTTTAGTATGAAGAAATTCTGCCAAAATCCCCTTCTCATGTTCTTCAGTGGTTAAAAAACGAGAGCTTTGTTCTTCCCTGTGTGGGAGGACTGGCTTGATTTCTGTAATCTGCTGCTGTGGGGATAACATCTTTTTATGTATTCCCTGTCTCTCTTCCCACTCCCCAGCTATCCTTTCTTCCTCTTGAGTTTTAAGATGTCTTTTATGTGTGCCCCCTTCACAACCCATGCTCCATGTCAGAGCCCCCCTCTGCCCTCCAAAGTTTCTGCTGAGGCCTTTTTTGCTGTAAACACTTATGAAATTAGTTACTGGCCTCATCTGTCAAGTGCCTCCTTTTTACCATCATCCTCCCTCCCCAACCACTGGAGAAAAATGTTTATTTCTACACATTGAAGGCAGTAGAGGATGAGGTGGTAACAACACACCCTTCTTAGATATTTTGGCCACATTGTCCATGGGTATGGTGTTAAATGCTTCTCTAAAATATACTCATTCCTGGAAATCAGCACATTGCAAAGGAGGGATGCATGCTTTGGATGCTGAGATCTGGCTCAGTCTCTCCATTAATGTCCCAGCTATCCTAGGCTTGCTTCCTAAGAAAATCTCTGTCCATCTTCCCAATGAGGTGAAAGGTGACCAAATGTCCCTTCCCTGTTGGCTGTGACGATGTTTACTTGAGCAAGGGCTGATGGGCACCACCAGCAGAGGCTCTCTCAACACTGGACAGTGGAGTCCCTCTGTTTCAGTGAGGGTGTAGTCATTGTACTGACTTATGCTCTCTAAGCCACGAGGGAAAGCAGGAGCCAGGCCCTTGCTGAACACACCAGCCAGCATTTGCTACTGTATGACATGGAGGCACAATTCCAGCTGGCACAATTCTCAACTCATGAGCCTGAGGCAGGAGAATTAAAAGTTCCAGGCTAGCCTGGACTACATGAGAACTCTCTTTAAAAAATAAAGACAGACAGAAGAAAGGAAGGAAGGAAGAAAGGAAGGAAGGAAGGGAGAATAAAAGAAATGGGAGAAGGAATGAGGAAGGAAGAGAGGGAAGAATGCAGAGCCTGGAGTAACAACACAAACCAATCCTGACTCCCAGGGCTCATTGCCTCCTTGTCCCCCTAGACACCCTGCTTCTTGGTCTGGTATCTCCTGCTCACTCCTGCACCTGTGGTCTTGCAGAAGCATGTCTGAGGACTCTGAATCCTGGAGCCCAAAGAGCTAAGAGACCACATTTCTAAGGGCTCAGAGCTGTGATAGGGCTTAGGAGAAGGAATCCCACTGCTGGGTTCATTGCTGAAGAGGTATTCACGTTTCAGGTGCTACCTCACCACACTAGGGACGAGGCTGAAGCTGGGATTGTACTCTGATTTGACTCTTTCCCTTTCTCTGTCCCTACTCTCCCCTTGGGTCCCTTTATAAGTCATTCATAAGTCATCTGTGCCAGAGTCACTGGACTTGGAAGGGCCTGACTTAAGACAAGGGTTTGTGAGGCCAGCGTGTGTTAGGGGAGGCAAGTACCTTTTCCTGGATCTATTTAAGGGGGAGATCCCCTACTGGCTCTGGGAGTACCACATACAGACTGCCAGCCTTGATACTTCTGCGAGACTTAGGAAGAACTCGCAATATTATTCACAGGATAGAGGCCTTGTGGAGGCAGCTCTGGTCATGGGGGTGCTAAGAGACTCACAGAGGAGCTGCATCAGCTCTGGGCACATGCCTATTCAGGCATGCTACAGTCCTGCAAACCTTGGAGTTTAGATGCTAGAACCCAGGCTGTAGAACCCAGTGAGGGTTAAACCAGCCCAATAGACTGTAGGGGTGCTGTGACCACAAGAAGAAGGGTTGGGAATACTCTCCTGTTCAGGGAGGAGAGTGTGTCCTGGGTATAGTGAGAATTTTTGGTTTCTTGAAAAACACAGAAATGTTATGGGAATATGTTTTATTTTAATCCCAGGTATGGGTTCTGGGAGTGCCTCAGATTGTCCACAGCAGCTGACTATGATTTGCCTCAGTCTCTAGCAGGGGTGTGTTTTTGCCAGCTGAAGATAGTTTACCTTTGGAATTCTGGGGACTCTTCAGAGGATATACAATGCCAGAGCCCTGAGAGGGCCTGTAGCTGGCTGCTGCTCCCCCTGCTTCTCCCCCTGCTGCTGTTGCTCTTCGTTGGATTGCTGGTTACTGGTTGGAAATATCCTGATGATGAAGATAAAATTTGCCCCAAGGAACTCAATGCCCCTAACCGGCAGGAAGTAGTCTAACGATATAGACGCCTCCTTTCCTCTCTAACCTTCTTTTTCTCTGAAGTGTGGTAGATAAAACCTTCTCTGAAGGGTGGTACATAAAAAAAAAAAAAAAAAAAAAAAAACTCAATAAAGAGCCAGAAGTTACACCTGGGAGTGTGACAAGAAGGTCCAGTTTTTGAGGCATGCAACTAGTATGATGCTTCTGCATTACTGCCTATGGAAAAAGAGCTCCTCATGCTGGATTCATGGACCATCAAGCTCAGTGAAGGTCCTTCCTGCCCTTGCTTACGCCACTATGCCCAGTAACACAAGGTGCAGGGATGAGGCAGCATAACCCAGACAAGGCAACCGCTTGGAAAGGCCTTGATGCCACCCTGGCACCAACCCATGTGCACCTGCAAGTCACCTGGGGTGTGCACATGCCTTTGCAGCACCCTGGGGACTGAAAAGCCTCTGTCCAATTTTATTCTGTTCAGAGAGACATAAAAATGATTTTGGTTATGGATTAAAACTATCATCTCAGCCTTACAAGAAATCTACAGAATTGATTCCTAGTTACTAAGGTCCTTTAAAAATTCCCTAGTACTTCAATGCAAAAAGAAAGGATTTAAATGTCTCAGAGGCTGGGGAGATGGCTTGATGATAAAAAATGTCCGTGTAATCATGAGGACCAGAGTTTGGACCACCCCTCCCCCCCCCAGAACCCATGTAAAAATGGATGTGGGTTCATATGCCTGCAGCAGCCAGGCTTGTGTTGGGGGGGAAGTGTGGCAGTGGACAAACACAGGAAGATTGCTGGCTCTCACCGGCTGCTAACCTACCAAAAAGCCGACAAACTCCAGGGCCAGTGAGAGCAAACAAGGGGGAGAGTGGTGGAAGAGAAGACTCAAAGTCCTCTCTGGTTTGTGTGTGTGTGCCCACGCACATGTAAACCACAGACAGACAGACAGATAGACAGGAAGGCAGGCCAGACAGCCAGACATGCGTGCTCACGCGCGCACACAAAACTTAGTACTTCCCTGATGCTCTACAAGCATAGATCTCTTGCCTGCCATTTGACACAAGCCATACTGGAGAAATCCCACGCCCTGCCTCTACAACAAGAAGACGTTGCTTATGTGGTCTCACATTCTCACAGTCCCTTGAGGTAAACAAGGCACATATTTTATCACCAGAGGCAGGTGTAGCAATGAATCCTTTCAAAACCTAAGTTACATTGAAGTGGTGTTGGAGTATTGAAGGGGCCTGGCTTTCTGAGTTCCTGCCGCCTGCTCTTGGCCTCTCTGACACATCTGATATGCGCCTGTCATCCCTCCCAGCCCATCATCTACCTGGAACATGCTGGGGTGCCTGCCCAGGACTGGTGAGGCTGTGGCTTCATCTTCTTGTGGCCCAAGGTGTCACTCAAAGAAGCTACCAACCTGGGAAAACCTCCAGGCTTTGAGAGGCTGAAAGTAGGACGGGATCCATGGCTGAATGGATATAAAGGGAGTAAGAGTCACTCATTCTGATGGTGGCAGGGCAGGAAGCCAGTTCTCAGCATTTGAACTTACTCTTCTAGTCTTCATGTGCTGCGCCCATTTCATGGAATAACATTCATTCTATTATGAGGAATGATCCATCAATCAACGTCAGCCCCCTTTGTTTCTCTGCATTTGAGGTGGTGGACTGTGCCTTTAAAAAAACAACTGAAGGTCAGAAAGGTAATGCTTCTCAAAGGTGGATGAGTGACTGCAGGTCTCCTGTTGCCACAGGCTTGTAAAAACAGGATTGACAGCTGTTCCCATGCTCCCCAGCTGGGAACGGTTTGTTTAACAAACACGGCAGGACACACATGAGCCCCTGGCTGCCTGTTCTCATTCCTTCCTAAGGCATGCTGCCCACACATATGCCGCATCTTCTTGCTCTTGAGCACAGGTTCCAGGGACTCGTGGCTTTAAACTGGCATTGAATAGAGCACAGGAGACACTTGGTTCTTTGCTCAGTTGAAGTTGCCTCATGACCCCAGCAACCTAGGGCCCAGTCTCCTTCCTAGGTGCTCCTACGGCTTACAGGGAAGCTGTTGACAAACAGGATGAGGAAAAGTGTGAGCTGAGAGTTGCGGCTCAGGCCTGTCCTAAATAAGCACTTTAGATCTGCCCCTCACTGGAACATCTGAGTAGCCCTCACAGGCTTGTAGAATGGCCACGCCCCAGACTCTGAAGAGGAAGAGGGGCTCCGAATCTGAATGGCCCATCCAGCATCTCTCAGTGGTGATTGACAGATCTGGATGACCCCTGAAGACCAGAACTCAGAGTGTGTGGGCAGCAGGGAGGGGGGAGGGCAGGTATTCAAATAATTAAAAGCTTATGGGAACATTTACTCCTGGAATTAGTACACTGGCTTACCATATGCCAGCTTCAAATTAATTAGGGAATAAATATTTTTATAATATTCAATGACGACATGGTAAATAGGTGGCCATAAACTTTTTGACACTCCTTCCATCAAAGAAAAAGTCTTAGCCACTCCTCTTGAACTTGGGTGGACTCTGAGTCTACACAGAGTGTGGGGGAAGTTATACTTCCACTTCCTGCCTCTGCAACTGGTACTCACTTGTGGTAGCATGAACTGCTCTGTGATCCTCTGCCCATCCTGGGACAGAGTCCCAGGAAAGAACTCCCAAAGGCACATGGGAAAGCCAGAGTGTTCCAACGCCTTCCAGGTGACTGTGTGCTGAGCATATGGTACATAAACTACCATGAAACCCCACCTCATACCTTCTCAGGGCAGAATAGGGCAGCTACTGGCCAGCTAAGCCCTGACTCACAAAACCATCAGGGACAGCAGGACAGCTGTCACTTCCAGTCCCTTACTTGGGGATGGTGTGCCTTGCAGAGGCTGTAGCTAGAAGATCTGTGGTGTCACTAACCTGGAGTGGACGACCTAGAAAACAATACATTCATGTGAATCTAGGACTTTTGATGCCATTTTCACAGATCACATGATTCCCTTCTGAGGGATCTATTCTAACCCAACCCAACCTGTGCTCAATATTCTCCAGCCCTCTTTTCAGCTTTAATTAGGTTGACCTAAGATTAGAACAATCCACATGCCAAACATGATGGAAGTTTGAGCTATAGCACAACCTAACAGTACCACTCCAAACTATAAATTCTTTTTGTTTTGTTCTCTGTAACAATAAATTTTTACTTATCAAGTATATATTCATTAATACTTAACAATTACTTAACAGTTGCCTATAAAGTTTCTAAATCCTAAAACTCACACCCTAACTCTAAAACCTAGTCTATAACACCCTAGTACCTATAATACAAACATTTATTTAACACTAACCTAAGGCTTCTCAAAAGGATGTCTTCCTCTGGGCATGGATCCTTATGGATGGCTGTCCTTCATCAAATCTTTCAGTCTTAAAGACTCTGAATTTCATTCATCAGATCCTAAGACAGTTTATCAAGAAGAAATTGCCTTTGCGGTCTTAGAGATCAATTATTTATCAGATGAAAAGTCTCCCAGGCTCACTATTCAGATGCCTCAGGCCCGCAAGGGTCTTGCTTCAGTGTTCTGTCCAATCCGAAGCCCCTGGACTCCCAGGGGAGGCAACTCCCCACCTAGACACTCCAGAATCTCAGGGAGAATCTGTCTCCAGACCCGCAACAGGTCAATACAAGAGAGTGAAGCCTCTCAGTGAGACTGTGATATGAATTTCTCTGCCAGACAAGGAGACTATGAGACAGGAAGAGGAGCCAAGCACTCTGTCTACATGAATCTTGACTTAAATATCTTCACCTGTCATAATGAATTGGCAACATGATTTTCGGCAGAAGCTTTCGCGGGCTTCCAAGTCATACCCCTGGGTTCTGTCCCTACAAAGCTTTTTGCAGAGGGTCAAGAAACAACAGGCGGTCCAGAGATTATGTGATCTCGGGGTGGGCGCCTCAGGGCATGTCTCCACCCATAGTCCTATGATCAAAGAAGTCATCTGTCCTTGGTGGGTTCCCAATGTCATGGAAGTAAATCTTTTACCTTAAAGTCCAGGCTTTTGCTATTCCAAGTTCCCTATGCTATTAAATGCTACCACTAAGCCCACCACAGTTCTCTTTTCTCTTTTTTTCAATATTAGGCCTCTTGTATGCTAAGCAAGTACTCTATCCCTGAGTCACACTTGAAGAAAAACAACAACAAAACCCTTTTTATTTCCCCTTTGAGTGTTTTAATGACAGTAAAGAAGGACTCCAAACTGTGTATTAAAGCTTGTTTGTTGATGTAAAAAATATACAGATATGCAAACTCTGTAAGGAAATGTGTCAAAACTAGCAATCATAACCATCAGTAGATAATAGATTTAGGGTTGATTTTCCCATAAGTCTTCAATGTTTTCTACTTTTCACATTTTTATTCATCAATTTAAAATTTTTTGTTGTATTTGCTGTGTGTGTATGTGTCTGTGTGTGCACGCGTGTGTGTGTGTGTGTGTGTGTGTGTGTGTGTGTGTGTGTGTACCTTCCATAGAATGTGTAGAGGTCAGAGAATAACTTTTGTGAGCTGGTTCTCTCTGTCCATCCTGGGTTTCAGGCAAGTGCTTTCTCCTACTGATCTATCTCATCAGTCTCTAGATTATTTATAATGAGACTATATTGCTTTATTTTAATCAAGTGTGTAAGCTTCCTGTCACTGTAATGCAACGCTTTTGACAATTACCTTACAATGAGGAAAGGTTTATTCTGGCTCACAGTTTTAGAAGCTCTACCCCAGACTGAGTGAGACCATTGCTTTGGGACTGTGACGAGATGCCACCTATTCAGTCAACGTATTTGGAAGTGGGAAAGAAGATGGGCCAGATACTACAGTAAGGTAAGCATAACCTTCTGTAGCTTGCATCCTTCCAGTGAGCATCACCTCTCAAATGTTCTATCATCTCTCTGTAGTGCCATCCTGGGGAACAAGCCTTAAACATATGAGTTTGGTGGGGGGTGGGATATTCAGCACCCAAATTATAGTATAAGACAAAGTAAAAACACACAAGGAGACACAGTGTTGAAGTTAATATGGAATGACATGAGCCTTTGAGGGAGAGAAAGCCTTTGTCAAGCTATGGTCTACATAGGCTGACATTCTCATGACATCACTTATCTTCCAAGGATGCCAAGAAGTTACATCTGACTTGTTCAGCTTTTCAAAGAGAGCATATGAAGTCCTACTGGCTCATGAGATCTGGTCCATGAGATCTACCTTCAAGGAACCCTGGTTTTCTGGAATAATTTAGATGTGACCTTCCAATCCCTAACCATGCTCTCAATTTCCAATGCACTTGTCTGACCTTGCTGTCTAGTCCTGGGAATCCTGTCGGTCCTCCCCCCAGGCACACAGGATATAAGGGATGATCATGGCTCTTGGCTTTGAGCACTTTGGAAGCTCATGTCACACACTTGGTGCTTGTTCCGTGGGAGTATCTCTTCCTCAGAAGTCCAGGAGGAACCCCAGAGCGGTGGCATCTTTGCCAACATCTCTTCTGCGTTCCCATGGCACCCAGCCTGGCACTGGGCTCCCATGAGGTATCAGTGGAAGGAGCAATGCATTGAATATCCTGCCCACTTCTGTCATGTTGTTCAAGTCAAATGTGCTAAAGAACATGCAGGGCTGTGTAAATGCCACACTGGCACATAAACAGAAAGTACTGGAGTTATTAATTACCCGGAATGTGAAACCCTGAGCATTTTCACAGAAGGGGGGAAGCATTCACTCATCCACGTTTCTCTGAGAAGCAGTTCTGCTTGCTAAAAAAGGTTGCCTTGTTCCAAAAAGTAGGAGTGGAGGAAGCAGATCCTCACTCTCTGAGATGTCAGCAGAAGCTCATCAGAGCGTGCATTGCATCTGTGGCTTCCGCCTCCGTGGCTCCTGCTATTGTTCTGTTTGGGGACTTTAACAACAGCCTGGATGAAAAGGGGAATTATCGCACAGCAAGGGAAGACAGGTGAAGACCTAAGCACTATCTCATGCCAAAGATAACACTTACTTTTCCTTTGTATGTGTGAATGTTTTCAAAGGCACAAGTCCTAGATGTCATTTGAAGGCTAATAGCTTGTAAGATGGTTTATCTGGTATATATAGGGCAGTGGTCATCAGACACCAGAAAACAACTAGTTTGGAGTTCTGGATTGATAGGGCATGAGATCTCAGGACCTCAGACAGGGCAGGATGTGACCATGTGAGGTCTTGCCAATTCTCTGAGAGAGGCAGGCAGTACAGTGGTGGGAAATAAGCTAAAATTTTTTTCTTGTAAGATTATGTATACTTTTTTATTTGTGGATCTCCTTGTTTGCTTATTTTGCATAAGCATCTATTTAAAGCCAATAGTATAGAAAGGCAAAGACTGAAATTGCCTGTTGGAAATCATGCTGTGGGGTGAGGGGAAAGATGGATTTCTATGGTCTCAATGAGTGGGAAGAGACAGGCAAGAGTGAAGCTGATGGTGCAGGAGAGACACAAGAACCCTTGAAATGAGACCCGGAAGTTGGAAATGTGAAAAGGGACAAGAGCAGTGTGGGAGGGGGCAAGCCTGTGCTAAAACCCAAGGGCTGTATCTTAGCCCAGTGGCTAAGCTGGTTTCATCCTGTCTCTGCCATATACTATGAGTGTGTAGCCCCAAGTCAGTGTCCTGGCCCTTTGGTACTTCCATTTCTTTCTCTGTGAATGGAGTCATACTAAGCCTCATGTCCTAGGCTTGTCATAGAATAAGGGAAATTGGCACCTGGAGATGGCTTCCAGTTCTCCATACACATTGTCTGATGCAGATTTTCTTAGCACTGGGGGAATGAGGAAGAGGGGAGACATCTCCAGGCTGTTTGTGGTGTTTTCTTCCTGCCAGGGGCCTTCGGGTTTTCTCTGTGGCTGGGGTTAGAGGGTGTTCTTATTTGCTTTCTGTTGCTATAATCAACACCATGACCAGAGCAATTTGTATTTGTTTGGGGTTCATTTGGTTTACACTTCCAGGTCATACTTCATCATTGAAGGAATTCAGGGCGGGAACTCAAACAGAGGCCATGGAGGAGTGCTACTTCCTGGTTTGTTCCCTGTGGCTAACTCACATACCTTATATATCCCAGCACCACCTGCCTAGAGATGGCATTGCCCACAGTGGGCTGAGCCCCTTTGCAAATAAGAAAATGCCCTCCCTCCCAATGCTGGACATGCCACAGGGCAATCGGATGGAGGCAATTCCTTAATGGAAGTTCCCCTTTCCCAGGTGACTCTATTTTGTGTCAAGTTAACAAAAACTAACTAGCACAGGGGTGTCAAAAATCACCTGCTGAGAGGAGAAGGCCCAAGGGAGCACAAGACAGACATGTAAAAGGGAGCTAAGATTCAAACTCAGGGACAGTAAAGGGAACCTAAGGGCAGGCCAACAGGTTCCCATTCCAATGGGTGACATCCCTAGGGTGCTGCCCAGGGCCAGACAGGCCAGCAAGGCAGTATGGGATTGTGAGGAAAGTGCTGAGACTATATTGTAAGATCTCTGGTGGGTGGAGAGCAGAAGAGACAAGAAGTAAGCCGAAGGTGGCCTAGTTAACGAAGGGCTCTACAGCTGACCTTCAAGAGGAAGGGTCTGCACAGGGGAAGCCACACAGAGAACTCCTTAGGATCAGGGCTGTGTCTGTCCTGGCTTCCACTCCCCGATCCAAAACTTTTATCAGAGCTTTCCTGAGGTACTCAGCATGTACCAGAGGAAGTCCACTTACTTAGTGAATGGAATGATGGGGGGAGAGTGAGGCAAAGGGATCACAGCCAGAGGGACACCTGCATGGAGTTGGGAGCCCACATGCTTTCAAATGAGGTTTGCCTATCAGTGGGTGGTGGGTGAGGACTACAAGCACCTGGAGGGCCCTGCCTCTTTGCATTCTTCAAGCCTCTCTCTGCCTCCTCTAGCCTATTCAGCTTGTGCTTCACGTTCTAGCAGGCAGCTAAGGAACTTCAGGGATGAGGCATGCCAGGACCATGTGCAGTGGAGGGCCCAGTCTTGGTGGCTACACACCTAGAGTTCTTGACTACTTCTGGCCAGTTCCAGGCAGGTTCCACGAAGATCTTTAGAGGTCCTTGGCAGTATGCAGCATCCATTGGGTTTTCTGTCTCATTTTGTCTTTGTCTCTGTGTCTCCATGAGTGTGTGTTTAGGGAGAGAGAGAGAGAGAAATGAGTAAGAGAGAGACAGAGAGAGACACACACACAGAGAGAGACAGAGAGAGAGAGAGAGAGAGAGAGAGAGAGAGAGAGATCCATCTCTCTGCTCTTGTTTGGCTCTTTGACTAGATCCCAGAACCCAGGTAAAGAGGAAAGTTAACAGAATGTAAAAGCCCCACTAACACTGTATACATGAGGGGATCTTCAATAAGTGAAGTCAAGGAGCTGAAGGCACGATGTTTTAATACATTTTAGACAAAGAACAGTGAGTTTGCTGTAATCCCAGTATTTCGGGAGGCTGAAACAGAAGGGTCTTAAATTCAAGGCTAACCTGGGCAATGTAAAGACACACCCCACATCCCCACAGCAATAAATAAATTAAATAAGAACTTATTTTAAATAAAAAGGAAGGAAATAGAAGGCAAGGAGAAAGAAAGACAGTAACTTAGTTCTGGACTGGCAGGATGAATGGCCGTCTAGACCAGAGCAGTAAATTCTATGAATGACACTTAGGCACATGGACATGTGACCCAGTAGACAAGCCGGTGGCAGATAAGGGTTTCTCCAAAGTGTTTGTTCAGGTGCATCGCAGCCCCAGTCACCACCTCTGGCGACCAAGTCTATTTATCAGCCTCAGTCTCTGAAGGACGCCCCTCCTTGAGGAATCTTTATGGCTTGCTGTACAGGAAAATGAAGGCCATATTCTTTTCTGAAGCTATAGTTCCAGAGTGACCTCAGTTTGACCCCAGTCAATGTGACTGAGGGACATACTTAGGGATGACAAGTCTTTCTTTACCTCCCCTGTTGTCCTTACTTACGCTTCCCTGCATACCCTATTGTGAGCATTGCACCCCAGTTTCACACACACTTCCCTTTGGAGATCTCAAACCAGGAGGAAACTCTAGCAGGCAAAAAGGGCCTCCCTGTCTGAGCCTGGGAGTGGATGTACACTTTGACCTGAGGCCAGGCAGCTCCCACTGCAGCAGGAAGGGGCAGGGGGTGGGGAGAAGAGAGAGATATCAAGTGTTCCACTGAGGAATCTAGCCATTTTGGGAGGGGAGGTCTTCGGCCCTCACAGGTGGGAGTGTTCATGGTGACAAAGAAAGACTGGGTGGTGGCTGGATTGTTTCCAGTAACAGACGATCAGGTATCAGGATCTAGTAACTCTGTAGTCCACGGTAGGATAATTTCCAAGTACACATGAGGTCCCAGGTTTCATCCCTAAGATGGGGCCAAAGGGAAATGTGGGTGTGATGGCTCATGGTTGTAACCCTGCCATTTGGGAGGCTGAGACAGGAGGATTGCTGTGACTTCAAGGCCAGTGTGGGCTATAAATTGAAAACCTATCTCAAAATCAAACAAGCACAAAAATCCCCAAAGGAACAAACAAAAACCCCAAGGATGCCAGGATCCCCTCACGATGACTAAGAAAACCACAGGCTCCTCTATAAAGTGACACTGTTATTTACAAACTGAGTTACAATATGTTCATTTACATATTGTCTGCTGCTGCTTCCTCCCAGCAAGCAGGCGGGATTGGGAGGATGACACACACACTGCAGGACTCCAAAGCCTTAAAAACAATGTACCACTGACATGCCTATGGCTGAGGGCCTTGCCAGCCCCAAGTTGGAACAAGCCAGTACTCAGGCCCACCTGGACCTACCTGGGTCTCTAACCTAAGGATGGTGTCCTGGGCAGAGGACAGTCAGTCACACTCTCACTGCAGCTCTCCATCTTCCTCTGTCAAGTTCACAGACTTTGTCATTATCACGGTGAGACACCGCAGAGTTCGAGCCATTTGGCATGGTCCACAGTCTCTGATGCCTAGGGTAGCCTTTGTTACTTCGTGCTGGTCTTTGCTGCCTGCATGCAGCCAAAGGCTCTTCAGGCAGCATTCTGGGGGCACTTGGGATTCCCTATCAACAGAAGAGAGGATACCACGTAGCAAGGCTTGGGCATCCATCTCAGGGAGGCTCCCTCAGTGACCCATATTCAGCCTGGATTCATGGATAATCATCATGAAAACCAAGGCCCAAAGGCCAGCTGGACTCTGGGGTCCCTTCCAGAAATAAGTTTGTATATTTCCAGGGTTCCTGACACAGTCTTAGACGGGGGTGCTTCCTCTTCCCTACCCCCAAGCCCAGTAATCAACAACTTCTGACTACTTTACAGTCCTGTCAACTCACAGGTCCCCTAAACCCAGTGTCTGCCCTCTGATCTGCTCTGCCCTGTAGCCTCGGGTGTACACACCACCTCAAACCTGGCACTATGCTCCTTTGAGTCAGGCTGTGGACAACTCACTTTATTTTTTATTTTATTTTAACATTTATTTATTAATTCAAGTTACATCTCGATCACAGCCCCCTCCTTCCTCCCATCCCGGTCCCGCCCTCCCACCGTCTACCCTCTCTTCCTCCTCTCCTTCTCCTCAGGTGAGGGAGTCCCCGCATATCAGTCCCCCTCAGCTCATCAGTCACATGAGAGCTAAGAGCTTCCTCTTGCTCTGGGGCCCGACATGGCAGCTCAGCTAGGGTAAAATGTCCCACTAAAGAGTAACAAAATGCATGACTGAGATGTCACCATCCTCCTCCACTTGCTAAGGGGCCTGTAGGAAGACCAAGTTGCCTATCACCTATATTTATATAGGAGGGTCTAGGTCAAGTTTAAGCTTTTTTCTTCTTTTTCTGGTTACTGTGTCAGTCTCTGTGAGCCTCTAGGGGCCTAGGTTGGTTGGTTGGTTCTGTTGATCATCATGTGGATAACTCACTTTAAATTATGAATCCTGCCTGGCAGACAATTGGGATGCTCAAACCATGTGGACATAGAAAGTGTTCTATGTTACAAGCACTACCCTCCCGAGACTTGAGGGAATGTTCACAAAGTGAATAAATGGCCACATCAGGATAGGAAAACACAGCTCATGCTCTATTACAGGGGGCAAGTCTAAGGACAGCACTGCTGCTTTAAGTATTTTCTTTGAATTCCTTACTATGCCCCGACTTTGTCTGTCCATGCATGTTACACGTGCTGGTGTCAACAGTGCTCCCCACAAAATGCCTAATGGAACTGCAGCTGTCGGCCTCCTACCTTTTGTTGACAGTGTAGGACACTGTCACTGAGCGTTACTTCACAGAGGCTGACAGCAACAGAGCCGCGTAACAAGCATCACTCTGTGCTCACAGCTCCTGAGGGCCGGCATGAAAGCCCTATCTCCTCAAACATGGGAACTGTACCGTCTGCTTGACAACAGTGCCTGATTGGAGGATTCCTCCATACGAAGCTGAGTGTATCCAATGTGTCCCCTGCATATTTCAGAAAGATCTTTCTTCCCATCACTTAATGTCTAAAAATATTCAGTGTGCCTGCAGTTCTGTCGTGTTTTCAAACTGCATCAGATGTTTAATTAAGCAGTAAATACCCATCTTTTTCAAAAAGAAAAAAAAAAGAGCTTAAAATAAAGTGGGAACGCAACTCTAATCTGACCACCTGTCTTTTGAAGTCAAAGCTCTTCAGCTAAGTGTGGAGGTAAGGCAATTATCTGGATTATTCAGAAAGCAGATTTTTGGCCTCAATCATCACATTCTTAGAGAACAAAGAGTATGTGTCAGTTCAGCCGAAAAACAGAACTGAACACTTTGCTCTTTTTCTACATGAAATAGCACATATGCGTGGCCTTATTTCCTCTGAGTTAATTGGCTAGTACATTCTCTCTGATGCTGCAGAGAGACAGAGACGAGACAGTGACAGGCTCATTCTAATGAATGGGTGGAGTGTCTGCTTATTTTGTTTTGTTGTTTTTGATTAATCTGCATATTTTAATTGTATGTGTATGTGTGTGTACATGCACATGTGAGTGTGCCCGTGTGCATGTAAGTGTGTGTGTGTGCGCACATGCGTGCTATGGCCTTGGTGTTGCTTTCCTCCTTCTCTTACCAATTCACCTGAAAGCATTTCCATTAGTATAGCATGAGCTGGGGAGAGCTTTACTTTTATATTAAAGCTTCCTTTATTCTTTCCTAGGGATGAGGAATCTGAGACCTCACTGAGAGCACTAACTAGACTAACATTAATACAAATTGTGTTGTATAATGTAGAAAATATAACTTAGGAGAAAATCTGGCTTTGTATAAAAAGTCTTTGACATCATAAAAGGTAGATTTTGCCAGAAGCACCAGGTCCTCTATTCTGCATATTAAACTTTTCCTCTTGAGAAGTTTGAATAATATCAAATAGACCCAGTGGTATGGTCTGAAAGTGAAGTGTCCCCCACAGGCTCTTGTGTCTGAACACTTGGACCCCAGCTGGGGGAGCTGTGAATAGAGGCTGTGGAGACATTAGGAGGTAGAACCAGCCATGGGGAGTGAGTATTGGGGTGGGCCTTTGAAAGTTATGGACCCTTCTGGTTCCAGCTTATGTTGGTGCTTCCTGTCTACCTTCATGTGAACAAGCAGCTCTTGCTCCTGCTGTCTCAGGCAGAGCTGTTCTCATGACCTACCCTTTCCCACTATGATGGATTGTATGGTCTTTGAAACCAGGAGCCAAAATAAATACTTCCACTCTTAAATTCTCCGGGGATATATTTTGTTGCAATTTGAAGAAGAGTAAGTTATTTCCTCAGATTGGAGGGAGGTAGTACAGGGTTGGTGGTATATTGTTTCTTTCTTTTTATACAAAACAACAGATCGCCAATTAATTGGGATCTGAAAGAACAGAAGTGCTTCAAACTTCTAATTTTGAAATCCTCAAATGTAAATTCTCTAGGCTGACAAAGTTTATATGGTAACACAATATGTTCAGAATAAATTCTGGAGTTGGGTCTGTTCTTGAGGAGCAGCGAATATCCAGTACTATAGCCACCAAGGCGTGGTCCACGCCTTCCCAGATAAGCCATCAGCTGATTCCTCTTGATTTTGATGCTGCTGACGCCTGCTCTGAGTGCCTGTTTCCATGGTAACCAAGGGACAGCATCCTCAGCCCCATGCTTTCAGAACCTCATTAAATCAGGCAGCAGGACAGCAGCTGTGTTCTCCATGCACTACTCTGACAGCCATGGACTAATTTTATGATGCTCAGGTGATGCTGGGGGAGCTTTCTGGGCCAGGCTGTTGAGAATGTGTAGCTAGTGAGACAGATGGCAGAATAAATAAATATTGCCAAAGTGTTTAACTCACACAAATTTTCTGAAAGGTGAGAACCAACAATGATAATTTTAT
>CAJQZJ010004755.1:5730218-5749000 GCA_907164525.1 Lophiomys imhausi
CTACATAGCCCAAAATGACATTGAACCTGATTCTCCTTCTAGGTGCTGGGGTTCCAGGCCTAAGCCACAGTGCCTGATGGAACTTGCTAAATTTTATTCCTGGATCATTTGTTGGATTCAGAAAGAATGGCAGGAAATAACATCTACCCACCAGGATAGAGATGCTCGATTAAACCAAAGGGCCAGTTTAAAGCCCAAGGTGACGAGAAAACAAAACAAATACTGAGTTGATAGCTGGATTTCTGCCACTGCTTTAAGCAAATACAGCTTGATGATACATTTAGCTGCAAAGCCTCTGGGTAGCTTGACTGGTGCAGGACACACAGATAATTCCAAGTCCTCTTCATCCTGAGGACAGCAGAGAGGGCACTGGACTAAAGGAGATGACAAACAGACCAAGAGAGGCCACAAACTGCCACTGCTCTCATGAGGATAGAGCTAGATGGTGAGAATTACAAACTCTAACCTGTCGCAGATGGGCCTGAAGTAGCTTCATGATGCAGCCGTGTGGAGGTCAGTTCCCACTTTTTACCTTTATGTTATGTTTTTTTCTAAACATCTGTGTATTTTATGTATGTATTTATGTATGTATGTGGATGTTTTATCTGTACACCAGAAGAGGGCATCTGATCCCATGACACTACAGTTATAGGTGGTTATGAGCCACCATGCAGGTGTAGGGAATTGAGCTCAGGACCTCTGAAAGAGCAGCTAGTGCTCTTAAATGCTGAGCCATCTGTCCAGTCCAGTGTCCTAATCTTTAATAAGAGGGTAGAACAATTCTGCCTGTATCCAGTTCATCTTTTGAACTAGCCAATGGGAACTGTCGTTTTGCTGTCTTTCTGAATGGGAACTGTACATTTCATACACTAATTTCTAGTTTTTCCATGAAGCTGATACAAATAATTCAGCTCTGGCGGAAGCTGGCTCTGTCCCCAGATAGCCATAGAATTAGCTTGTGTGTTCTGTTCATGGAGTTAACCTCTCTGAATCCCACTTGCTCACCTGTCTCAGTGGAACTCATCATCTGGAATGGGAGTGGGGCTACAAGAATGAAGTCTGGTGACCACACCATACATAGCCCAGAGCCGGTGCCTGATGGGCAGCAAAAGCTTAGGATGTGACAATGGGTATAATCAACTTTTTCTCACTATCAAGTCATTACTTCTCAAAACTGTGTGAGAATCTTAGGACAGCTCAGCTGTTTCTATTTGACAGAGAAAATAAAAATAGTCAGTATGACATAGTTACCAAGTGACTTCTGATTACACCATGGATGCTAACGACAGGAGAAGCGTGTTTCTCCCCCTCCCCATTCCTGTACCATTTTGGTATAGATTCAACCCTTGTAGTAATATTTAGACCCTTCAGTCTTTAGAAATTGGATCACAAAGTGTTCTTCATACTAGATGCGATCAGGAATTCTATAATCCTTTATGTAATTGTATTGATAAATATGTCACGAGTGCCCTTGCCATTGCACTAATGGTCTCTCAAGGCTTATTCTTCCGGGGGCTGTCAGATGTGTTACATACTCTCTATACTTGGTAATTGAGCACGGAAAGGTGCTTTAGACAGACACCTAAAAAAAAAAGTGGCACCACTTTTTAGAATACAAGCCAACAACACTTGATGATATGGATCATGCATGAAGCCTGTAATGATTGCCCGAGGGACATGGTGGTTCATAAGATACTGCCTTCATCTTTGTGGGATCCCATGGCCAAGTGAAAGAAAGTACAAAGATGAGTTAGGAAGGGGATGGAGTAGATAGTGAGTGTGCACTGTACAAGCCTGCTGTGCAAAGTTAGAAGCTAGTGTTGGGCTATGGTGGAGACTGCTCACACTCAAAGACACACTAGGGACATTGCCAGTCCCAGACAGTACAAAAGAAAAAAGAATTTAAACAGAGGTTGATGCTCCCACCTCCCCCTGACTGTTCTCCATCTGCCAAACTCCCACCTTCATGCCTCCTTGCCTGGAAGCAGGTTGCCATTATTTTGACACTGCCATTCCTCTCAAAATATGAAAAACAATATATGCTTATAAAATGTAAAAAAGGAGAAATAAATTTCAAAGCACTATCCAAGATAACTATCTGATATTTTGGTAAATTGATCTCTAGTTATTATTTTCTGTTTTCTATCATTGGTTTAGTTTTAATGTAGCTGTGATCAAGTAGTATATTTTATCTTGATTTTCCAGGTAATATTAATGTATTTTGTGACAGTAAGAAAAATCTTTGCATGCATCAGACTGACTGCAGAAAGTTCCATTCTATTATAATTTACAGAAATACATCCTATTGTTTCTTAATCTTTGGCACTATAAATAATTTGCAGGAAGTCATCCTATTGTTTCTTAATCTTTGGCACTATAAATAATTTGCAGGAAGTGTTTCTGTGCTCCAAACAGCATTTCCAATGCTGATATTTCTTTAAAGACAGCCCACGGGGTTCTTGAATAGCTTATTGTCTTCCTTCCTTCCTTCTTAAGACTGTCCCCAGTGCTTGAAATGGTTTGGAAAGACCGGGTAGAAGCATTGGGCTTTTTCCCTGTAGGAGTGTTCAGAGCCTTTATACATGGGATATTGTGACTTTTGAACAAAGAACTAAGCTTCCCAGACCTGCTGGACCATGAAGTCTTTCTTTTCAGGGAGGATTTGTTAACTTATCTGACACTTTTCAATGCAACCAAGATGTATTTCATATTTGTTTTACAAAAAACACACTCAGAGTGTCTTTCATAAACATTTGAAATGATGAGTATATTCGTTGTCTCAAAACCAGACAGATGAAGTTCAAAATAGGGAAACCATAGGTCATTCTCACTATTAAATAAATTAATTAATTAAACACAGAAACAAATAAATAAAAACAAAGCCAAAATAAAATGTCAATCAATCAAGAAGATGCAAGATTGGGAAACATGACAAGACCATCAACATTTGGGAATTCTGTAGATGTTTATCATAGCATTGAAATATAAACTTAGATAGCCTCACATGATCATGTCAGGGGATATCAAGATGTCCTAATAAAAGAAAATAACTGTTAGGGAAAAAGTCTATGTCAAAATCATATGGAATATATATATATATATATTCATATGCAACAGGTTATCAGTTAATAGAATTGCCCTAAAGATATTTGGCCCAAAGTTCCCAAAGTTAGGAATAAGACAAGAATCCTCTACACATAATTATCAGTACCATGCTGCAGGCCTAACCATTGTAACAGGACAAGAAAAAGAAAATTAAAGACATAATGTTGGTCATCATCATGGGTAACACAGTGTGTGATTATCTATGTAGAAAATCCAAGAGAATCGCTGGGAAAGTCATTATGAGCAATGTTATGATTTATATGATGTGTAATGGTTATGCAACACTCCATTGTTTTCCTTTATAACTATACTAACCAGAAAATAACATGGAAGCAGAGGCCCCACTTAAAACAGCAACTACAAGTGCAGATATGAGGAATAGAATTGATAAGCATAGAACTTTAACGTGGACACATTCTACTGAGTGTGGAGATGGGCAATGTTTCAGACCAAGAAAACGATGTTGTAAAACTGATTTCTCCTCAAGAGCTTCTCAAGGCAGTTTCCATTACATTTCCAAACAAATTTCCTTTTTCATTTTGTGTTGATTATACTTAATGAATCAATTCTAAATAAATAAATATTAGGAAATAACCAAAACCATCTTGGAAATGGTTTCACCTTACTAGATGTGAGCAGAAACAGTTCGTTATAGTGAGAGAAATGTCTTAGTATCTTCATTCCAAACAGCAGTTTATAAATACATCCTCAATTAAGAATTCTGGGGAAAAGCCAGTGATCATTATTTGAAAAGAAATATTTAGTTGAAGTTCTCTGTTAGATACAGAAAAATGAAGCCCATGATGATTACACTGAAAAAGAAAGAAGTGTAGCAGACATTGCTCTGTAGTTAAGAACATTTGCTGCTCCTGCAGAGGATCCAGATTGGGTTTCAAGTACCCACTTGATAGCTCATAATCACCTGTTAACTACAGCTCCAATTGATCCAATGCCTTCCTCTGGCCTCCACAGGCACTGCAAGCATGTGGTACACATACAGACAAGCAGGCACACTCACATACACATAAATAAAAAATAAGTAAGATTTAAAATAAAAACACAGAAGGACCAGAATCAAGAATACTAGTTACAATATGTTCAGAAATGCCAAGAAACCATAAGAAGAGACAGAGTCAAGCCAGGTTGAGCATCAAAACTTAGCTCCATGCTGCCTGCAAGAAACACAGAGAAGCAAAGTAAAGTAGAAACACTGAAAATACTAATGGTCAAAGGGGAATAGAAGCATACTTCAAAACGTTGACATAACAGTATTAATATCACAGATTAATATTCTAGATTGACAACTCCAAATAGCACAATGAGATGTTTATGATGATAATGACAGAACTCATGAGGAAGAGACACCAGTCACAGCTGTATGTCCTAACAATGTAACAGTTAAATATTTAAACGGCAAGGGTTAGCAATGAAAGGAAAAGTTGACCAAGTATATTAAAGGAATTCAACCAGATAATCAGTAAACTTGACTCCAATTAAGCCTTACATATATCATTCAGAAAATATACCTTTACTCCCCTAATACATGAATCACTTATAGAAATCTATGCTGTGGCCTACTTAGTCACATAAAAAAATCTTAAAATCAAAAAGTGTACATCAAAGTTGCAGAGATAGCTCCGTGGTAAAGAACATTGGTTGTTTTTCTAGAGGACCCAGGTTTGATTCCCAGCTCTTACATTGCACCTCACAAACTGTAACTCCAGTTCCAGGGCTCTAATATCCTCTTCTGGTTTCTGAGGGCCATTGCATGTGTGTGGTGCACATACATACATGTAGGAAAACACACATAAAATAATTAAATCTTTTTTTAAAATATATATTTACAGACAACATTCTTATATTTAATTTTAAGTTATAAATCATTAAGTGTTAATTTAAAATCTGGTAAATGAAGAATCACAATCCCAGCTACTCATTAGGTCAGATAGAAAACTAAAGGCAACAGAAGATCCTTTTACCATAATTATCTGTAGTACAGAATAGAAGGTCAGAAATAACACTATTCATACATGTCCAGCTAGGCGTCTTCAGCAGACTGCAAGCATATGCTTTGAGAAAAGATGGTCCACTATGTCTGTATGTGGGTAGTATGGTTGGATTAGTGTTAGCATTTAATAGCATAGGGAACTTAGAATAGCAAGCATGGACTTTAAGATGAAAGACTTACTTCCGAAGTGACATGTCCTTGGGAACTTGCCCAGGACAGGTGACCTCTTTGATCCTGGGATTGGGGGCAGGGATACCCTAGGGTGCCCGTCCCCAGAGGACTGCCTGTGAATTCACCCCCCTCTGCAAAAAGCTTTTGAAGAGACAAAGCCCAGGAGCATAACTTGAAAAGAGCTTCTGCAGGTATTTAAGTCAAGATTCACATAGACAGGGGTGGGCTCCTCTTTCTGTTTCACCTCCTCCTCATCTGGCAGAGAACTCACATCAATATCATCGGAAAGCTTCACCCTCTGATGTTGACCCATTTTGGGTCAGGAGAGGAGACGGATTCTCCCTGAGATTCTGGAGCACCTAGACATGCAGAATTGTCTTTCCTCAGAGCCCAGGGATCAGACTGAAATAGGGCCTTTTCAGGCCATAAGCATCTGAATAGGTGAGCCACCTGGGAGACTTTTCATATGTTAAATAATTGGTTTTAAGACTAGAAGGCAAGCCGGGCGGTGGTGGCGCACGCCTTTAATCCCAGCACTTGGGAGGCAGAGGCAGGCGGATCTTTGTGAGTTCGAGGCCAGCCTGGTCTACAAAGCGAGTCCAGGACAGCCAGAGATATTCAGAGAAACCCTGTCTCGAAAAACCAAAAAAAAAAAAAAAAAAAAGACTACAAAGGCGATTCCTGCTTGATAAACTGTCTTAGGATCTGACAAATGAAATTCAGAGACTTTAAGACTGAGAAATTGTATGAAGACCAGCCATCCATAGGGACCCTCGAAATATCCTTTTGAGAAACCTTAGGTTAATGTTAAATGTTTGTATTAAGTTTTAGGTGCTAGGTTTCAGAGTTAGGGTTTGGGCTTAGAATTTAGGAAATTTATAGGCAATTGTTAAGTTTTAATAAATATATGTGTGACAAAATTTTACTGTTACAGGGTAGGGTTCTAGAACTCCGTTTTCAGTGAGAGAAAGGATAGACACTGAAGAAACAAGACAGATGGGCACACTGGGCGTGGGAGGGCTGTGCTCTCTGATGGAAAAGTTGAAACACCTGGGAAGCTCACTGAGTTTGTTATAAACAGCTGAACAAGGAGGCAGGGTTTTTACATACAGCTGAACAAGGAGATAGGTTTAGTTAATCTCAGTAGGAGGGGCTCTGCACAGGAGCATTCTTCATGCTGCAAACATAGTGGTGGGAAGCTATGGTGGACATTTTCTGCAAACACTATCAGCATTTGTACTTGGACCCAAGGAAGGCTTTGCTATCCCCGTGAGCTTCACCCACTTGCTTGGACCTGAGGCATTGGGGTCCTTTACATGGCCATGTCAGCAATATACATCCACTCAGGACTTCATTTGACCCCTACAAGGGTCGCTGCGGTGCAAGGTGCTTGTAGAGGTGTGTATCAAATAACCAAATTGCACGATTACACCACTCACAAAAATAAACAACGTGAATTAAAGAGTTATGCGCAACCCTGAAAGCACAGAATTAGCACTAGAAATACAGGTAAAACACTCCCTGACCTGGGCTAAGCAGTGGTTGTTATTGCTATGCAGCCAAAACCAAACACAGAGGCAACAAAAAGTAAAAGTAAACAAATAGGGTCAGCAAGATTGCTCAGTGGGTAAAGCAAGCACCTTGGTGCCAAGCCTAGTGACCTGAAGTAAATCCCCAGGACCTACGTGGTGGACGGAGAAAATGACCTCCTTCAAGATTGTCCTCTGACCCTCACATGCATGCATATTTTTAATATATTTTTTTAAAGTAACAACATGTCAGACTGGAAAAGCTTCTGTACAGCAAATAAACAAGAAACAATGTAACCAAACTTTTAAATTATTATTATGTATTTATTAAATAACAGTTTTCACTTATAACAAATACCAACAATTTCTTAACTATTAATCCTACAAATTCCTACCACCCCTTAACCTAACCTAACCACTAATCCTATTGATTATTTCCTAACCTTTTAGAAGGATACAGTCTCTGGAGCAGGTCCTCAGTCGTCAGGAACACAGTCTCTGTTGTAGATTCTTCAATGCACTTAGCAGTCCTTTTTCTAGATCTCAGATGTAGATTCATCAGGGTAAGTTGGCTATCGCAGTCTCACCTTAAATAAGGCTTGAAGCTTTCTTTTCTCTGAGAGACCACATCAGTAACTCTGCTCAGTCCTTAAGGCCAGCCACAGTTTGGACAGATCAAACTCCTCTAGACAAAAGCTGAGCCACAGGGTTTAGTCCTTGGCCTTTTGCTGTCTTGCCAAGGCTTTCTTTGCTCACCAGCTTCTTTCTGCTTCAAGGAAATCCTGCCATCAGTTTAACAGCACTTTCTCCATCAGAACTCTCTGAGCTCTCTCACATGGGGGGGCATCTAGCTCCATCCTTAAATAGGATCTCTCCTTGTTTCCACCTGTTTCAGCTTAATTTGGGCTCCGCCCACTTAGCAGCTGAAAACAATGCCAGGCCAGATACTTTGTTTCTTAAGTCCATTAAGTCTTTCCTGTTTTCCTGACTTCAACTTTGTTTTTTCAGTCCATTAAGTCTTTCCTGTTTTTCCTGACTTCAACCTTGTTTTTCCACAAGCTGATAAGCTAATCGCTCACAGCCAAGTTGATCTTCATGCCCTGAATTAAGAGACTGTATCACAAACCCCTATTTATTTTCTAAATCTAATTTAATTATTCTAACTCCCTACAGAACAAAATAAAATAAAAGACAGTCTTTTTCAGCCTGATATTGCTTCTCTGGGGGAGGGGGGATGCTCTCAGAATCCCAGTGGGATGTTGCCTCATGCCTTTCAAGATGGCTGTTAGTGAGGGGCAAAGACACCAGTTAGCAAGGGTGTGGAGAAAGATATGCAATGGATGGGAACCCAAACTGAGAAGGCCATTGTGGACAACAGTAGGGAGGTTCCTTAAAACTTTCAACAGAGGGCTAGTGGGGTGGCTTAGCTGGCAAAAGAGCTTGCTGAGTAAGTCTGACAATGTGGGTTTGATCCCCAGACCCACCGTGAAAGGAGAGAAAAGACTCCTGCAAGTTGTTCTCTGACCTCCACACATGTGCTATAGCATACACACATGGGGGGGGGGGTGGAAGGGAAGAGAAGGGAAAAGCCATGTGAATAAGAAGGCAGAGGGTGGAGTGCTGCCTCTACAAGCCAAGAAACAATGAAGATTGCTGGCAAAATCCCAGAGTAGGGGAGGCACTGGTACAGATGCCTCCTAGCCTCAGGAGATGCCAAGTAGGATCTTCTACAATGAACCTACTTCCATATAAGGTGGCATCCACAGGTACTTGGAGTTAGGACATTCACTTCTATCAGGGAAAGCAAATTTATTAATGTTGGATGCATTTATCTAATATTTAAGAGTTGAGTAAGACACAGCTGTGAACAGCTGATGTCTTGGTCTTGGACTTCAAACTCCAGAACTGTAGGTTGATAAGTTTCTGCTGTTTTAGCCATTTCATTTGGGTCCTTTGTTACAGCAACTACAGGAAAGCAATATACCAGGAGAATGAAGTCACTGTTATAAACATGGGAAGAGACAGAATTACCTGCCTTTAAAAACGGTACAGCTCACAAACTGTGCCTAGAAAACCCAAGGGATCTGATCTTTTTTTAAAGTTACTGAAATAGATATGATAATATCTAAGGTGGCCTAACACAAGCTTTCCAGCTGGCTTATGCCAGTAGGACCCCTGGCAGAAAAGTGGACAGCAAGAAGGAGAGAACAGCCTTTCTTCAGTACCATGGTTTGCTGTGGGGCCTCCCACACACAGACTCAGTCTTCCCTGTGGCCCTCTCCTCCTGCTAGAGCCTCAGCATCAGACCTAGAAACCACTTCCCCAGGGTTGTGAAGAAACCCGGCTGCTCCTAGTCACCCTCTGCTTATTCAGTCTTTGTAAATATTTTTTCCTTAAACATTTTAAAGTATCTAAGCCCATTGTGGTATTTCACATATTACAGGAAACAGGAACCTGTACTTAATTCACTATAATAAAAGATCCAAGAATGAATGGCTTTAACAATAGAATGGGAGATATAAAGAAGAAAACCAAATACTCTTGAGTATTGAGTGATACAAACAAGATCTAAGTAAATACTCTTCTTGGATTAGAACTTAATATCATAAAATGTCAATTCTCTCAAACTGAGATATAAGATAACGGGATGGAGAGGCAGCTCAGTGATTAAGAGTCCTCTTGCAGAGGACCTGAGTTTAGTTCCCAGCATCCGCATCAGGCAGCTTACAACTGCCTGTGACTCCAGCTCCAAGGACCTGATGTGCTGACACTCCCAGGCACCTACACTCATGTGTGCATACCCACACCCTGATGTGAAAAATACACAACATAGAAGTTTTTAAAATATCTTAAAAGCTATAAAATAAATCTAGGTTGTTTTTTTTTAAACAATTGGTGTGTGTGTGTGTGTGTGTGTGTGTGTGTGTGTGTGTGTGTGTACGAGTGTGACAGTGCATGCAGAGATCAAAGGACAACTTACAGAAATCAGTTCTCTCCTTCTACCACATGTAGCCCAGGGACCTAATTCAGGTCATCAGGTTTGACAGCAAGCATCTTTACCTGCTGAGTCAGTTTTTCTGTCTGTTAATCTAATTTTGATGAAAACCTCAGTAAGGGTTTTTTTTTTTTTTTCTCAGCTTAATGGAATGATATTCAAGCTTCCATGGAAGAGTACATACTTCCAGAATAGCTAAGAAAGCTCTGGAGAAGAACAGTGCATATATGCATATATATGGAGAAGAACATTGCACATATTTGCTTCACAAAACTCCAGGGTATGACACAAAACCCAGCAACTCAGTCCTGGGCATCAGTTAGGAATAGACAAACAGACCAGCAGGCCTAGACAGAGAGAACCAAGAGCAACTGCCAGCAAATGAAAACACACAATACACAGCAAAGATTCATTCAGTGGGGAAAGGTGGGTTATTTAAAGCTTGTTAGCATAGAGGCTGTCTGCAAGAAAATGTAGTTGGATCCCTATCTTACAGTACACTGAAAATATAGCCTAGATGGACCAAAGACTGGAATGCAAAAGTAAGACCCAGACTATTCACAAAGCCCGTGTCTGTACTCGCCACACAGGGCCTGGGCAGGTCTTTTCAGCCTTGGCTAGATGCTGATAGAAGTGATAGATCAGAAAAATAATGATGGAATTGAGACAAGAGAAGTCTTTCAAAAACTTTCAGAAGACAAATTTGGCCTCAATAGACAAAAGTTAAATTTGGAAACCGATATTTTTAATGCATAAAAGATGCAGGTTTGGATGCCAGTTCTTTGTTCAGAGGTACTGGAGGGAGACAGGAGCAGAAAGGGGCTTTCTTCCTGGTCCCATATGTCCTCATCCAGCTGCTGCCAGGGACAGTGTCTTGGGCTCAGCCACACAGCCCAGGGAATTATAGGAGCAGTGCCTTCAGTGCCTTCGTAGGTGGCTTGCTAGGGACAGTGGTGGCAGTACTTTGTACTCACGACTGCCCTTCCCTCCCTCCCCTCTGCATACCAGATGTGTTCCAGCTTCAGAGACTTCTCTCAATTCAGTTTTGCACTTGCTTGTCCCTGATAGTGTCACCTCTGAAGTGTCTCTATAGAGCACCCTACCTGCAGAAACAGGTTCCTCACCTCCATCTGTTCCTGCTGCCTTTCTGTCAGGTCTCCGCTGACTCCCCATGTGTCAGCTCTGTGTTTACTGTCTGTCTGTCTGTCTGTCTGTCTCTGCTGGGGGCATGGGGCTCTGTGAACAAAGGAACATGACTGACATGGTTACTGTTTGGATCCCCAGTGCCAACCACAGTACCTAGCCTCTAGGAGTCCACTGAGTACTTACTGACTGAGCCAGTGAATTCCTTTATAGGCAGAAGTCTAGAAAAAAGCTTAAGATATACCACATCTTGAGTACTGTTAAAGATGGGCATAAAAGGCTATGTGTCCGCAATAAATTGCTATAGCCTTATATGGTACCAGGATGCCAAACTCTTAAATTTATAGTTCCTCCTCCATTATCTGCACGGACTGGCTGCAGAATGCTCAGCACATACCAGACTCTTCAGATGCCAAACTCCTTCTGTAGGGGAACCCAGTATTTGCAGACACTTGCGGGCACCTTTCTGTATACCTCAAATCACTTCTAGAATGTATCATACCTAATACAGCATAAAATCTGTGTAAATATTTTTACTTCATATTATTTAGGGGATAACAACAAGAAAAAAAAGTATGTGTCCAGGACTGATGTACTATTTTATTTCAATACTTTCAATCTGAAAATATCAACTAGTCTGCTGAAGTAGCTCTTATCGAGTCTGTGTATGTGGAGTTGCATATTGCAGTTGCTCCTAGAAACCCAATCTACCGAAATAAATGCAGAGGATGGAGAGGTGTCTGGGTGGTTAACATCACTGACTCTCTCCCAAAGGGCGCAGGTTTGATTCCCAGCACTGCATGGTAGCTCACAATCATCTGCAACTCCCGTTCTGGGGGAAGCAGACGCCCTCTTCTGTCACCTGCAGGTACTGCATACATGTAGTCCACAGAAAGCAAAGCACTTACACACATAGAGTAAAAATAAATAAATCATTTAAAAAGTAAAGGCAGGATATAAGTATATACATAAGACCAGTTTACACATGCATGGTTTAAACAAAAATACATAAATAAGAAAATAAAGTATTCCCCAGTACAGGCTGGAAAATCTTCCTTAGTGACTCAACTATTTTGGAGGAATACCAACAAGGTCTTGTTGAGTTTTAAAAGCAAGATGCCAAAATGTGTAAATTGTATGATCCTTTCATGCACAAAGCCCTGAGATGTTCAAAAAAACTGAAATAACTGGCATTAAAAACTATCAAGTTGGCTGACGTGAAAGAGGTGAAGACAATATGCAGAGAAATGACCCGACCCAGCAAAGAAGTAATTTCCAGAGCTGGCACCTCACTGGTGACCACACACATGCCTTTCTTTTTTGTAGAATAACAAGGTGGTGCGACAACAGATCGGAAATGTGGGGAGGTCCCCAGAGGAGATGACATGAAGCTTTCCCAGGACGTAAGTCACAGCACAGCTTTGACAGAAAGGATGATTTCCTTTCTTTATACAAAAGATTTATTAAGTTTTCTTTAATGTGAATGTTTGCCTGCACATACGTGTATGCACCATGTTAGGGTTGGGCCTGCAGAGGCCAGAGGAGGGCACCGAATCCTCTGCAACTGCAGTTAGAGATGGTTGTGAGTGACCATGTGGATGCCAGGAACTCGAACTAAGTCCTCTGCAAAAGCAGCAAGAGCTTATCCATCTCTCTAGCCCCCAGAAATGATGATTCTTGTGAAGAACAAAGCAAGTGAGTATCCAATTTTCTTGCCAAGTTTTTACTTACTCAGTGTATGCAACTTGAAGGCTTCCATTCATGTATGTTTCAGGAGGACTTAGAGCAGTTTATTAAATCAAAGTGATATCTCATCCATAATGCTATAATGAAATAGTCTGTATCACTGCATATTTTTCAAAATAAAAGCCACATTGCTACATCTACTGAGAGCAGTCTTCAGTTTGATGAGAGGCATTCATTTGGACTTCATAGCTAGCTGGAAACCTCTATAACATGCAAACTCTAATAAACAGGGAGAAAATATGATTAACAAAGAAAACTGAGTATGTGGAGTAATGAACATGAACAGAAATTGTTGTTTAAATGGTGAAATATTATCAGTGTTTCCAAAGTTCATCTTCTCTGTGGTGTGTGGTTCAGAGTTGACCATTGTTGATTTCACCACAAAAATCAACGTACATTGAAGAAAGAAGTAATTGATCAACTGTTCAAACACACACAGGAGAGGGAGACAGACAGAGAGAGAGAGAGAGAGAGAGAGAGAGAGAGAGAGAGAGAGAGAGAGAGCAAAATCCCTCAAACTTACAGAAAATTGCAAGGGCTTGACATGAAGATATCTTCCTAGGAATCTTCAGAAAAAGCTGTGCACATGAGTATTAGACGTTACGGTGCTTTCCTAGTCGTACAATCGGGAAGTTAACATTGTGCCACCATTGAAGGCAGACCACACCTACATTTTTAATCATCCCAGCACTGTCCTTCTCAGCAAAGGGCCCTGTTCAGAGGCCCAGGTGGCAGCTCTCACTTCTCTCTCATCTCGAAGTCTTTCTTGCACTACCGTGACCTTGGCACTGGAAGGATCACAGGCTAGTTATCTGGGTTAATATTCCCTGGTGAGAAGATTTACAATACCTTGTCACATCTGTGAGCCACAAAGCCGACACTGTGCCCTTCCACTCTTCAGGGGGGCCACAGTCTCAATCCAACAGCCCTCCAACTGTAGTTCTGTCTCTATTTATAACTTGTAAGTGTTCTAAGGTGATCTGAGACTACATAACATCCCATTCCCCATCACAGTTTATGTCCCTTTGCTTATGTGGCTTGGACTCTTGGTTTCCTGTCTTACTTTATGAGGTATAATCCATGGCCGAGATTATTTGATTTGGTCTGCAGTTGTACTGGATTTAGCTAATAACAGTCAACCTGGTTTCTGTTTCTTAGGCCTATTGCAATCATTCTTTAGATATTTTCTTACTTTGAGGCCCAAGCAGTATTTCCAAACTCAAGTGGTTTTCTGTATGCTCAGACACTGGATTATCCATGGTTTCTTTTAGCAAAGAAGAACATTTAGTAAAAACACAGGTGGGTGTTCATGAGGTCCCCTGGCTTCTAGGTACTCCTGATGGGCAGAATGGGAGGGGAGAGGATACATGTACTTATATACACACACCAAGGGATAGTAAAATTTATTTATCAGCGTATGTAACATATGTATATAAATTTGCAGAGAGAAAAACATCTTCTCTGTGGGTGGATAAGGTTGGGTGGAGATGGTTAAGGAAGCAAGTTTGGTCCTACATTAGTGAAAAGAACATTCACATGGGGCTATGACTAAATAGAATTTTTGTTGTATGGATAGTGGAAGCCCAAGGAGAGAGTCACAGCTACAGAAAACCAAAGAGCTCACACCAATACGCACAGGGTGTCTTAGTCAGGGTTTCTATAGCTTATGTGAAACACCATGACCAGAAAGCAAATTGGGAAGGAAAGGATTTATTCCGCTTACTCTTCCACATCACAATTCATTGTCAAAGGATGTCAAGACAGGAACTAAAGCAGGACAGGAACCTGTAGGCAGGAGCTGGTGCAGGGGCCGTGGAGGAGTGCTGCTTACTGGCTTGCTCCCCATGGCTTGCTCAGCCTGCTTCCTTACAGAACCCAGGACCACCAGCCCAGGGGTGGCACTGTCAACAATGATCTGGGCCCTCCTTCATCTGTCACTAATTAAGAAAATCCCCTATAGCCTGATCTTGTGGAGGCAGTTTCTTAATTGAGTTCCCTCCTCTCAAATGACTTCAGGTTGCGGCAAATTGACATAAACTAGCCAGCACACAAGGTCTCCAGTTCCTCTTGGTGGGTAGAATTTGAAAATGTGTGTACAACTCTCACACACACACACACACACACACACACACACACACACACACACACACAGACTGACAGACAGACAGAAACAGAGGCAGAGACAGAGGCAGATACAGAGACAGATGAAGGACAACGGGGGGGGGGTTGGTAAGTGACAGTTTTATATACACATATTTATTAAATTATAGCATATATATATTTATATAATCAAGTGTTCACACCAATCCTCACAAGGCTTGAGCTCTTTGGTTTTCTGTAGCTGTGACTCTCTCCTTGGGCTTTCAATGTTCATAAAACAAGTATCTGTTTACTCATAGCCCCATGTGAATGTTCTCCTCACGCATGTAGGATCAAGCTTGCTTCCTTAACCACTTCCACCCACCCTTATAAGGTCACTGACCTCCTTATCCACCCAGAGAAAAGATGTCTTTCTGCTGTTGCACCCTGCACAGAGCAGTTACTTTCCTGAGTGTAGTCATCTCCCTCACCCAGTTCCCTCCTCCAGGCCACTGTAGTATACCACCTTGCTCCATCCCTTGCATCATGTTGAAGTAAACAGCAGGCCTAAGGAAGTGATTTCTGCCAACCGCTTTACAGCCCATACAGCTTAGCACAGCAGTTCTCAACCTTCCTAATGCTGCAACTCTTTAACATAGTTCCTCATGTTGTGGTGACCCCCCAACCATAAAATTATTTTCTTTGCTACTTCATAACTGTAATTTTGCTACTGTTGTGAATCATAGCATCAATATCTGATATGCAGGATATCTGATATGGGACCTCTGTGAAAAGGTCACTGACCCCCACCCCCCTCCCCCAAAAAAGGGTTGCAACCCACAGGATAGCTTAGTAAGATGTAGCTTAAGTGGCCTTACTTGTCTCAGAAAGTGTAGGAGAATATTGGTAAAGCTTCCTGTCATGGCTCGAGAGGGACAGTCAACTCTTGGTCTCTGCCTGGCTGGCCTGGATGAATTACGAAGAGCTAGCTGCTCCCATATGCTGGGAAGCCAGCACAAGGCCTCTGCAGCAGGCTGGCTTTGCCTTGCTTCCAACATCTTGAATGCAACATCCTCCAGCTTCGCCCCTTCCCTGCAATCCACCCTTCCTCAAGTGCAACTCATACTAGAACTTTCTGGCATGCTAGGATGGAGCACATCCTCCAGGTGCTTCCCACTGTCCTCTGAATACCACAGGGAGATGAGGAGACGGAAAAGTCCTACAGGAACATTCCTCTGACTGCAGAGCTAGTGTTTCCAGCGTGACAGAAGTGCCGTTGACTCTTGCCATGGACTACCTGGAGGTGAAGGGAATATAACGTATCAGGAAAAGTAATCAGGAGATCATTTGGGTGGCTAAATCATCCTATCTATTGGACATTGTTGAAAGCATTGTCTATGCTTATAAACATTTAATATCTCATACTAATTGTTATTTTATGCATATAGTAAAGATGATTTACATGCTTTGTCTTATATCTAAAAGGCCTAGGCTGCAGGGATTTTGGCTCCACTGCATTTTGGAAGGCTGTCTTTTCTCAGTTCTTTCTGTTTCATCCCAACAGCAATGGTGTGGTCAGGAGGAGAAACTCTGCTCTAGGGATGTGAACAACTGTGAGCATTTTCTGGCCATAGGTTCAGATTTGCTCAGAGGAGACCCAAGGCGTGAGCCTGTCCCTGAGTTTGCAGGTTTCAGCTTCTCACTCTAACACCATCTCCAGAGCATAGCAGAGCTGGATGGGGCTGAGACACTCCCATAGGACCAGGACACTCTAGTAACTCCAAGATGAGCACCCCCAGAGAATTTAGACACGGTTTAAAAATCCCAGTAAACTACCCACTGATGACAGGGAGCACCCCCTCCCTTTAAGTACGTTTTTAAAAAGTCTCTCAAATCTGCACCCCTAAAGCTTTTGTTTTTATTTATTTTTGTCAGCTTCAAAAGCTTATTTAACCTGTATGCCAGCGGGGAAGCAATGCCTGAGGCACAGCCACCAGCATCAACAAGACATTAATTCTTTTCCTCAAGGACCCACCTGACTGAAGGAAGCGGAGAGAATTCCACATGTTTGGGCAGTTCAAACTGGAACACGCATGCTCTGCTTCTGCAGATCTTAACCCAAACGCTTGCTTCCTGCTGATTGATGGCTTTGTTCACCACAGTGGAGGCCCTGCTCCCCTTCTCAGAGGACACTCTCTGGAGCCTTCCAAGAGACCCTCATGGTTTCAGACAAAGAACTGCACTGTTTCTGGCCATGAGCCCTAGCCTTAGATCTTTCTGGGCAATCCCCAGTTCTTTGAAGCTGGCACTGAACTGAATGCCAGCTGAGGAGGCGTTAAATAGAGAGGGAAGAGTCAAACAGAATGCCAGCACTTAGGAGCTCACACAACCTCAGCATCAGCTTCAGGCGCCTGGCATTGTGGTTACCTAGGCGAGGGAGAAGAAAACGTCCGGCCAAGTATGATGGATACCAGTCTCGAATATCCATGTGTCTCTAGACTTAAGTATTCTTAGATTCTTCTAAAATCTCTAGCTTGGAAAGTTCCAGGAAGAGTTGGAAACATGTTTCAGATACAAAATCAGCCTGGGTGATGAGATTTAAAAATACTAAGATAACATCCCAGTTCTCTTTTGTTTGTTTGTTTTTGATGCATGGCTTCATGTAGCCAAGGCTGGCCTCAAACTTGCTATGTAAGCCTTAAAAACTTCTTGATCCTCCTGCCTCCACCTCCAGTACTGAGATCACAGGCATCTGCCAACAGGCCCGATTTATGTGGTGTTAAAGATCCAACCCAGGGCTTCATGCATGCTAAGCAAGTATTCTGCTAACTGAGCTACATCCCTAGTCCCAAAATTCATCTCTTTAAGAGATAAAAGGTCATGTTTGTTTATTGAGGACAAAAACAGATGAACCAGTATAAAGAAGACAGAAAATCCTGGACAGCATCTCCACACACAAGGAGCCAGCCACTCCTCCGGCCCTACGTATTGAACCCTGAGATGTTAGTAACACAGGTACACAAGTCACCCCATCAGTTGAACTGTGCTCGCCATCCAAGGCTTGCTCTGTCTGATTCATTGCGATGGTGGGGCTCCTTTTCCTCACCTCTCAATTGTGGAGTGGGTCCTGCCGCCCCCACTTCCCGGCTTCATTTCATAGAGCTTGCCTTGGAGGCTCTCCAGCCCTTCCCCTCCCAGCTTCCAAAAGAACGGGGCTGAGAAGGCAAATTGGGACCAGCAAAATCTTTCTGGAACTTCTTTGGCGACAAGCCTAAAAGGCCATTAAAGCTAAAAGCCATGTAATGTTTTTCTGCTGGGTAAAGAATGGAGCAGGCCTGGTTCCACTTAGGAAGTAAGGTTTCTGTTCTTGTGGGAAGTCTGTGGTTGAAACAAGCCATTTTGTGTTTTTACTTTAAAACAATTTCCTCAGCTGTGCTAGGTGAATAAATAATGGTGCTTCATTATGACAGAAACTGACATTTTCGTCCACACCAGAGAGCCTCAGGCAGCTTGGGAACAACCGGTGAGGGGCATCCATGCCAGGTATTGTGAGCACCAACTTTTCTTCTAACGAATGCTAGAGAATATAAACATCTGGTAAGGGTCACGTTCACGTTCTCAGCTAAGGACTGTGTTCATCTGTCTTTTCAGCTGAGGAAGGACGGTTTCTCAGCTAGTTGGACAGGAGCAAAAGCTGTTTCGAGGCAACTCTATGCATAGCTCTTAAACAAAGGCCCTGATAGGAATTCCTCCTCTGTCCTGAGCCACTAGGGACAGTGGGGATGGCTTCATTTGTGCCAGACCAAGGGAGACAACCAGAGAGGGACATAAAATGTTGCTCTAGTCCTGAGAAGACAGACAGGAGAACCCTTCTAAATTAAAACAGGTTTTGGTTTTTGTTATTTTTAGTTTTAGTTTTTTGTTGTTGTTTGTTTTTGGACAGATGTTTCATTTGTCCTACACACACACACACACACACACACACACACACACACACACACACACA
>CAJQZJ010004755.1:5749010-5770859 GCA_907164525.1 Lophiomys imhausi
ACACACACACACACACACACACACACACACACACACACACACACACACTGAAAAAATGGCTTTTGGAGGAAAAAGAAAATATTGACAACGTACTACAGACCTCAAAATGTGCACAAACTTGAGAACAGAATGCTTGACAAAGACATACCAGTGAGCTCAGAGGGTGACCTCACTGAGACTGACACAGCAAGTAGGGTCACAGAGAAGAGGGGACACCTTAGCCTTCGAGCTCTGTCAGCCTGGCCCCCAAAGGTCCTTCTATGGCCCCTTACTCTCTGCATTTGAGTTGCCAGCATGCCCAAAGGCCTGGATGACTATACTGCCTTCCAGTAGCTGCTCACACTGCCCACCAGCGTTCCCTGGCCTCTGGGCACATACCAGCACGCCTTTACCCATCCACAATGCAGACATCATCCAGTCCACCGCACCCACATGGTAATCCCCCCTTAATCTAGAGAGCTGACTTCCTCAGTGGCTCATCTGTCTCCCTCCTGTAGAAGCTTTGCGCCTTCTGGGTGCTTCAGACCAGAGAGGAAATGATCACTTAGCACACGGCTATCGCCGCCTCTAGCCAACTCTGCCTGTCTTCACTGGCTGCTGCTAGGATATGGACACACAAACAAAAGTCCATGTCTACCTTCCCTTCATTGACATGGTCCTTCTGGCTGACAGTCCTTCTCCTCCTGTTTGTTATACTGTGAGCCCTCACCACAGACCTCCACAGATCATTTCTTACGGACAACGACATTTTCCAGTTGCCACGGTCACTATTTTATATAAGGTTCCTGGCATCTCATTCTTTAAACACTACTCCAGAAACTTTATTTTAAAATGTATGAAAAGAAAGAAGGCCAGCCAGTGGCTTAATGGGTGGAGGAGAATGATGGCGGCAAGAGAGCTCAGTGGATGAAGTGCTCACCCCGCACGGTGGTTGATCCCCGAAGGCCACTTGAAGGAGTAAGAAGAGTGCCGACTCCACAAAGCTGTCCTCTGACCTCTACATGCCCGCCATGAAGATTGTGCATGCATTCCCACATCCACAATAACAATGAGTAAATGAATTTTAAAAATAAAATTTGGGAAGAGGTACACAGGAAATAATAATAATAATAGCAAAGTGATGGCGTTGAACGTGTTTTTGTTTTGTTTTTAAATTCAGTTTTATCAGGGCCCTGTATGAATAGGGCATATGTGTAAAAGGGGGAGAGGGTGGTTCTTTCCTTTTGAAAGAAGAAAGGGTCAGAACTGTGAGACTTTAAGTCTGAGCTTAGGAGACATGATCTTGGAGGGGAAGCAGGGAACAGGAAATGGAACATCTTACTCTGGCTTGTGGAAGAGGAAAGCAGGCTCTTCCAGGATTAGCATAAAAAAAAGGTCCCTGTGTTCCTTGCCCCCATGGAAAATGGCCCTCCTCACCCTATGATTCCAGGCTGTCACAAAAGGAAACTTTGTCAATGGCTCTCCATAGTGTATTTTACTAAGATATGAGAAAGACAGGCATTTTGTTGAATTCCAGATACTTTTGCTAATTACTGACTGCTTGAAACCATGTGTCCAAATGCCCCATGTGTCCAAATGCCATGGGTGCCGGTCATTTCACAATGGTCAGTGCGGATGTGATGTTATCACTGGGCGGGACCAATATGGATTGCCATGTCAGTCTTTCCTTTTTAATTTGGCAAATGTGTATCAAGCACATAATATGTGTGTACACTATGGAGTACATTGAAACTTCACAGTGAGCAATACCAACTCAAAGACTTCCTCTGTGGAGCTTAGGACACATGGGGGGATTAAAAAGCAATGACATCCTAAGAGACAGAGCTACTGTGGGTGGGCAAGAATAAAGGCAGCATGGGCTAGCCCAATCCTGGGGACCAAGGAAGGCCTCCAGACAGAATGGACACCTAAGTTGACAACTGAAGGCTTAGATGAGTGAACCGGACATAAAAGACAATGGAAGTGAGGGGGAAGAGTTCAGGCCAAGTGTGATCACATGAGTCAAAAGTACAGGGATGACAGAAAACGCTGGAAGCATCAACCGAAAGTACTTCAAGCTGATTGCAGCAACAGAAACAGCGAAAGGATGACGGGAAAGAGGTTAAACTCAGAGCCATTTCCAGATATCAGACAGTCACGTACTGGAGAGATTAGGTTGGTCTATGAGCTGGCTAGTTCGCAGGGCCAGGCGCAACATGAAGACACTGACTACAGATTAAGCAGTGACAGCTTTCTGTGACTTAGTCTTTAGGCCCCACCAGATGCAATGTCTGGGGTTCTTCTATGGCTTTCACTGTAGATCTTCCACAGAACCCTGAGAGGCCTGTTCAGAGAAAGCCCGAGCGGGGCAGTTAAAGGAGTGAGTTCACGATCATCACCCCAAAAGCACCAAGGTCTTCGCCCCAACCTCAGCTGGCTTCCTTGTGGGAACTGTGTCACACAGCACACACGGGGTCCTCACTTCAGGCATTTAACCATTGTCCTGGGACATTCTAGAGCAGTGTTCCTCAGTCTTCCTAATGCTGCGACTCTTTAATACAGTTCCTTGTGGTGAACCCAGACCATAAAATTATTTTCGTTACTACTTCATAACTTTAATTTTGCTACTGTTATGAGTCATAATGTAAATATCTGTGTTTTCTGATGGTCTTAAATGGGCCCTGTGAAATGATTGTTTGACCCCCAAAGGGGTCACAACCCACAGGGTGAGAACCGCTGTTGTAGAGGCTCCCCGTATTGTTAGGAACCAGTAACCCTCAAGGTTTTCAAGTAGAAGATTTGAGCATCCAGTGACCCTTCAACAGCAGAACTTGTAGAAGGAAACCACCCTGTCCAGCTAGGCTTCTTGCACAAGGAACAGGTAGGTCCCTTTAAGAGACCTGTCGTTGGTGTCCATCATTGTGGAAACATGGGGTGGGCTGAGTGTGGAGAGAGAAGCCTGGTGAAATGGACAGAATTAGGGCAGTGTAACCCTCCAATAAAAACATGCATCTTTCACAAACATCTGCTTCAGCTAATGCTGCCTTGGACAGTATTAAATTATAGATTCAGCTTTTAAACTATCACAGATTCGTGCTTTGAGAACATGACCATGAGAAAATAGTCTTGCACCATTGGCAGAAGCAAATGGTTCTGTTCATTTTTTGCATTAACTTTTTTGGTGGCCCTTCCTTAATAATTCTTCTTTCAAGTCAAAGGACACTGTGGGGGACCACATAGGTTAGAATTCGTAGGAACTAATCCCCTCCAGTATTGACTTATTGGAAAAGAGAATTAAAAACTACCTTGTCTGCTTACCACTCAGCGAAGGGAATCCAAATAAATAACAATAAATTACACGATGAATCAGAGGCGGCAAGGCCTAGGAGGACTTCTCCCTACAGCCTTGAAATTGCCTTTCATTTATAATGAAGTGTTCCTCCCAAGATCTCAAATCATTATCTTGTTGATACACACACTGAGCAGGAGTGCTCCCGGCCCCATTATAGCATTTTTCTAAAAACAGGAAGACTCACCCACACAGGTGATGTTACCTGTGAATTTTAAAAAGAGAAATTGTTTAAAAAGAGTTCAAGGGGTTTCTCTGGTCTCATCAATCCTGACCTATTTCTCAGTGTTCACTGCCCCTGTCTCTCCCAAATATTACTATTTTTCTTCTCAGAAAGAGGAAGTTTTGAGGGAAGCCTCAGACAAAGCCATAAGATAATAACAGTAGCAATAATGATGATGATGATGATGATGATGATGATGATGATGATGATGATAATCACTGTAACTTTAGGATATAGGACAACCAGTAGTGGTCTCCCTGAAGCCATGGTTAATATCTTCATGTCTAATCCCCACGGACCAGCATAGTATCTGGTATGACATTTGCTGTTCACTATACATCCCCAAATATGGCTGTGGAATTGTGTGTCTTTTTTTTTGGATCTGCAACCTCCAACAAAACCAGGAAATCCAAAGAGTTTTTTTGTTGTTGTTGTTGTTGTTATTGTTGTTTACAACCATCTTTACAGAGGGAGATTTGGATGACTAAGAAGTCTTATCTCATAATGTCAAATAAAGTCCTAGAAATCAAGGTCCCTGCCCAGGGCCTGTTCTGTCCATTCCTTGTGAGAATGAACGGCTGAACTGGAGTCACTTGGTAAACAAAAAGCAAGGCCAATCTGCCTTAGGCTTTTTCTCCTCTGAAGGGAGTATGAATGGCTTCTTCAGAGCATAGAGGGGCAGGGGAAAGCAGACTGCTAGTGTCGTAAGATGGGTGACATCTCTACCCATGTTCTGCTCAGCCAAAGTCCTTGCACTGGGCTCCACATTACACTGGCTTCTGAGAAAGTGCAACCTGTGAGTGTCACCACTCCTCAACTGCTGGGCATGCCTGCTGTGGTGGCTTGAAAGAAAATGACCCCCATAGGCTCATAGAGAATGGCACTATTAGGAGGTGTGACCTAGTTGGAGTAGGTGTGCCTTTGTGGGAGGAAGTGTGTCACTGGGGCGGGCTTTGAAGTCTCAGAGGCTCAAGCCAGGCCCAGTGTGGCATTCCCTTCCTGCTGTCTGCTGATCCAGATGTAGAACTCTCAGCTACCTCTCCAGCACCATGTCTGACTGCCCATGCCCATGCTTCCTGCCATGATGATAATGGACTAAACCTCTGAAACTATAAGCCAGCCCCAATTAAACATTTTCCTTTATAAGAGTTGCCAAGGTCATGGTGATGTGCCACAGCAATAAAACTCTAACTAAAACACCTGCTAACCTCAGCTCTGCCTTCCAGTTAGCACCAGCTGTCATTCATGAACTATGGGAAATTAATGTGAAGCAGGCCCTCCTTGTTCCTGGGATACCGGCCCATTTCTGAACTAAGGAAACTTTCTTATAAGGCCTGCCCTGGAGTTAGATATGGCCTTTCCTCTCTGTCTTCTGCAAAGATGAGTCTGGAACTTGTCTGAACACTGTCTGGAAGTACTCACTACTTGTCACCCAGATTGGAGAAGCAACTGTCTTTTTGTTTTGTTCTCCCACCTCTGGAGAAGGCTGCTTTGGAAGTATTACATCCAAGTTAGTGACAACCTTGGTTTGTGGCCAGCTGGAGCCCACTGCTGTGCTCCTGTGTGGCTTAGAGGCAACTAAAAAAGCAACCTTAAAGCTGATCCCAAGGGTTTTGCAGATGGTATAAAAAGTCTGTAGCCAAGTAGGAAGGCTGGATGGGGGGGCAGACTTGGCTGCCAAGAAGCCTGCAGAAAGGATGGTGACCCCAAAAGGCAGCCACAAACATCGAGGAGCCCACTCTTCACTCATTCATGGACCAGCTGGCTTAGAACATGGCAAAATGGAAATGTGGAAAGGGAGCTAGCCTTGTTGAAAATCAAGGACACCATCATGAGGCCTGACCTCACAATAGGCATCCCTGGTATGTCCACCCCAGGAAGATCAAATCTACCTGGTAGAGGAGGTGGTATCTCCCTCTGAGCCAATGAAAGCAGGAGAGGAAAGCATAGGGGTTTGGGAGTGCCCAGGGGGTGATAGTCCTCAGCACTGTAGCGCTGTGGCCCTCTGAACCCCATAGTGGTTCCATGGATTTGTCTCTGTGATCAACAGTCACCATGACATCTGCTTTTGCATGAGCCTTCACCAACCAACTTGGGTGATCTTGCCTGAGCATTCAATTTAGTTTTGCCTGTATTTCCTGAGTTGGACCACAAATCACAACAGACAAGATCAGAATTTTGAATTTTAGTTATTTGTAAAGATCACATGTGCATCTTCATGAGACTCTATGCAGAATCGCATGGTCATTGAACTACAACAAATGCAAAAGCATTGAAAGATGGACTGACAGTCAGCATGCTGTAGTTCAACCGTGTACAATTAAAAATAAACAACAGCTTATTGGGGCCCTGGATATAGTTCCCAGTAACACACACACACACACACACACACACACACATTTGCAAGTAGGATTTGGTTTCGTGATTTTAAACTTGAACCCAAGGCCTCATGCATGGCCACACACACTCTTTCATAGAGCTACACTGCAGCCCCATGTTAGTAGTTTAACATGGGATTGTGATATGGTTTGAGTAATTCTCCTTTCATTGTAAGCCCTCCTTTGTTGGCCTATGGGAGACCATAAGCCAATACAAATCAACTGCAGGAATATTATCTTGGCCTAAACTAAACAAAGAGAGCTACCGACTCAACCGCGTTTCAGGAAAATAAGCTTTATTGTTTGCAAAGTGCTGAGGTATTAGATGCCTCCATTAGACTGGAATAGTTTGAGGGGCTTTGCAAGAGGTCTGCACACACAGCGACAGCCATCTCCAGAGAGCAGCCCGAATAACAGAGCTTAGTGTGGAAGCCACCTCACTCTCCCATCTTCTCTTTCTGGGAAATCATTCCACATTATGACTGTTTGTGACTACAATATAGTTCCAGTGCACAGTGTTATCATCAGAGCTGGCTTCCTCTGTGTCCGGGCCTTGAAATTACATCCTCAATATGCCTCCAGGCGCATCGCGTAAAATTAGGAAGTCTTCTTGAGTGGCTCATTTTTTTTTCCAAATATGTAATTTTGGCCAAATGATATTAAGGGATTTTAAAAAAGATATCATTCCATTAGCTGAAATTATTACTATTTTAATTTGCCCACAAAGCCTTTATTTCAAGTATCATTTCTTATAACTTGCAACTCAGTGGGTATCATAATCCTGATAGGGTCTGAGCCACTTGATAGCCTGCGACATTTCAGAGACTTCATTCCCAACAGAAAGTCAGCTTAATGAGCACTTCTGGTGTTAACTGTGAACAGCTATTTTCCACACTCTTAAAGTACATGACTAAACCAGGGACTTGTGCCACCTTTGTTAATGTAACACCTGGTGTTCTGTTCCTCCCCGTGCCTGACCCCAACAATCATCTTCCCATCATGCCTCGCCAATTTATGGAATAGATGGACCTACAGAAAAAGCCCAGGAGCTGAACCAGCCTCCCGAAATAGCAAGATTCAAGATGAGTTTCTGGAAAATTCCCCTCAATTGTAAGACAATGAAACTTTCTCATAGACATTTCAAGCAGCTGAGCCACTGCCAGAAAGGTATTATTGTGGGAAGAAAGCGGAATGCCTCAGAATGCAGGAAGCAAATAGCAGAGACAGGACAGAACTAACCACTCACTGTATTGTCCCTTTGGCTACACCATGGTCAGCTTAGGACCCAGGCTGTATGAAATATCCACTGTGCACCCTCCATCCTCCTTCTGCCATCCACTCTCCAGTAGATGGTAGAGACTCCCTCTCCCCTCCTCGCTCAGCCTCCATCTTCCATTCACATCCCTTGCCCTCTATGCAGTAGTTCTGTCGCCCAGGTAGACTTTAAGATTCTCTTCTCCCTTTGTGGTGCTGAAGGCATGTTGCTCTGTGGCAAGTTGATCCATGTCAGGTAGACACAGAGCAGTACCATCTCTTAGTCCTAAGCAGCATTGAGGTGGCACTGATGACATTGCATTGTGGCAGGACAATGCCAGGGTCCTTCAGAGGGACATTTATAATGTTTGCACTTTGTTGGGCAGTGGTGGCGCATGCCTTTAACCCTACCACATGGGAGGCAGAGGCAGGTGGATCTTTGAGTTCAAGTCCAGCCTGGTGTACTGAGTTCCAGGACAGCTAGGACTACACAGAGAAACCCTGTCTTAAAACAAAACCAAAACCAAAATTATCATTGAAAATGTGGGGAAATGGGTTTTCTCACATTTTCACAGGGATTGTCAAGATGGTGCAGTGAGTAAAACCATCTGCTAGGCAAGCTTGATGACCTCTGTCCAGTCTCCAGAACCCATGCAAAAGGCCAGATGCAGTTGTGTGCATGTGTGGGACATGGTGGTGAGAAGCTGTGGTTCTAGATCTCCCACTGGAGATGGGAGGGGACAGAAACTTGCCAGGAAGCTTGTGGGCCAGTGAAATTATAGTATGTAGTGTGGCAGACACCTCACCTCAAAAGAAAGGTGGAAGGAGAGAATCAACTCCCAAAATTTGTCCTCTAACCTCCACGCTGGCACCTTGGCTTATACACCTATCCTGCTGCATACACATCACACACACACACACACACACACACACACACACACACCTCTCTCTCTCTCTCTCTCACACACACACACACGAATAAAATAAAAAGTATAACAGGAGCTAAAGTAATGACTTTAGATCTCTAACACCCATATAAAAAGCCCAGGCATGGCAACATGTATGTGTAGCCCCAGTTCTGGGAAGGCAGAGAAAAGAGGATGCCTGGGTCACTGAGGTTGCTGGCCAGCCAACCTAGCCCAAAGGGATGAGCTCTAAGTTCGGTGACAGACTGTGTCTCATAAAATAAGGTGAAGGGCAACTGGGGAAGACACTTGTAGTTAGCCACTGCTCTCCACACACACATGCACAGCATACATACACTTGAATACAAACATGTCCGTGCGTGTGTGCCAAACACACACTTTAAAAGCAAAATAAGATACACTTTACACCTCAAATTATGCTAAATACTCTTATGGCATAAATATACACAAATCCTCATTTAGAGCAAGTACGGCTGAGGAGAGGGTTAGGGGTAAGCATGGGCAAACATAAAAATTCAAAATATGGGCAAGCACCTAATCGGTCTAGTGCCGTCTATCCCCTCAGCACTTGAGTCGTCCTGCCTTCGTGCACAGTGTTGTTAAAGCAAAATATATCATTTGATATGACTAGGTTTTAGGAAAATATGTGCGAACTGTTCAGGCAAAAAATCAGTTTGAAATGGATGAAATTTTCCATCTGAGTGCCTCAATCGGGAGAGAGTGCTTCTGGGAGTGCAACGTTTTTAATCTTGTTTTAAAAATAAATACTTGAATGTATAAATCACTCAATTGTAAAGGCACTTCAATTTTATTTTCCTTAGTTTTGAGGCTCTGCTCTCTGCAGCCCCAAGTAAAAGCTCTCAGATAAAAACCTGCTGAAAGCCATTGTTGCCAATGCACAAGCACTACTCTAAATTTATACAACACTCAAGCTGTTTGGACTTTGCAAAATTCACTAATAAAACACAGAAGTGGGGTTTCCACAGAGTGTGCTCTGTGGCACCACCATTACATGTGCATGTTTGATGCAGGCAGAGGATGGAAAATGCCATGCATAGAAAAGGCTGTCTTGTGGTTGTGACAGTTTGCTAATATCTTAATGAGTGAATTATGGTAATTATGAAAAATCTTAGCTTTACATTATTTGCTCTGAGTGTATGTGCATGTATGTGTGTGTACATGTATGTGTATGTGTGTGCATATATGTGTGTGTACATGTATGTGTATGTGTGTGCATATGTGTATGTATATGTATATGTGTGTGTGTCCTCACATGTATATGTGTGTATCCGTGTGTGTATGTGGGTGTATGTGTGTGTGTGTGTGTGTGTGTGTGTGTGTACATGTGTGCTTTCCTAAGCTAATGCAGCAATCTGATTCAACAGCATTCAAGGGGGGAAAATTCTCAGCTAATAATACAAAATGGATCTTAAGCTGGTGCATATTAATCAAATTCATTTAAGTACATTCATTAATTTGTGTGTATAACAGCTAGACTGGGAATGTGGAGGGTGCTGATTTTGCACAAAATACATATATTAGCAGAAGCTAGAACTTCAACATGACTAATAGCTTTAGAAATATTTTCATAAAGCAAATTCTAAGGGGGTAATACTGAATAATTGTTTTCTTTTTAGAAATTCTACTTTGATTTTATTTTGTTTTATTTGACTTTAAGTAGACCAAAAAATTTAAAATATATAGAGAAGATTACTAAATGGTGAGCCTAAAGGATGGTAGGGAAAAAGAGGCTGTAACATTGGGCAGTGGGGATATTTAAATTCCAACCTTGCTTATAAGTAACTTTACCTAAAAATAGGATCATGGTCACATATCTACATGTAGAAAGACATGAATCTGAACCTAACCAGGAAAGAGCCCTTCATTTCCTGTGTGGAACTGAAAGCTAGGAAGGGGTGTGGCAAAGAAACATGAGCATAGGAATGTGTGACTGTCTCTTTTTTTATGTTTATTACTTCAGGCTACATCTCCATCACAGTGTTCCCCCCTCCACCCTTCCCAGTTCTGCCCTCCCTCCTTCTACCTTCTATCCCTTCCATCCCACTCCTCTGGAGTGGAGTGTCCCTACATGTCAGTCCCCCGCCCCATATCAGCACTCATATGAGGGCCAAGAGCCTCCTCATACACTGGGGGCCTACAAGGCAGCACCACTAGGGCAAAGTGTCTCATTGACAGGTAACAAAGTCTATGTTCCTGTTCCCTTTGGTGCATTGGTTGTAGTATAGTTATCTTGTACTACATGGCTAAAATCCAAAAATAAGTGAATAGATGCCATGTGCATCCTTCTGAGTCTGGGTTAGCTCACTCAGGATGAGCTTCTTACTTCCATCCATTTGACTGCAAATTGCATGATTTCGTTGTTTCTGATGGCTGAGTAGTATTCCATTGTGCAAATGCACCACAGTTTTTTTAATCCATTCCTCAGTTGAGGGACATCTGAGTTGTTTCCAGTTTCTAGCTATTACAAATAAGGCTGCTATGAACATAGATAAGGAAACGTCCTTGTGATTTGGTAAGGAATTATTTGGATGTATACCCAGAAGTGGTATGTCTGGGTCTTGAGATAGAGCTATTCCAAGTTTTCTAAGAATTCACCAGACTGATTTCCATAGTGGTTGCCAAGCCTGCACTCCCACCAGCAATGGAGGAGTGTTCCCCTTTCTCCACAACCTCACCAGTATGTGCTGTCATTTCAGTTTTTGATCTTAGCCATTCTGACAGGTGTGAGATGGAATCTCAGAGTTGTCTTGAGTTGCATTTCTCTGATGATTAAGGATGCTGAGCATTTCTTCAAGTGTCTCTCAGCCATAGGAATTCCTCCTTTGTGAATTCTCTGTTTAGCTCTGTTCCCCATTTTTTGATTGGATTATTTGGTTTCTTGGCATTTAATTTCTTGAGTTCTTTGTAAATTTTGGATATTAGCCCTCTTTCAGATGTGTGGTTGGTGAAGATTTTTTCCCAATCTGTACATTGCCGTTTTGTTCAAATGACAGTATCTTTTGCCTTACAGAAGCTTTTCAGTTTCATGAGGTCCCATTTATTGATTGTTGGTCTTAGTTTCTGAGCTGTTGGTGTTCTGTTCAGGAAGTTGTCACTTGTGCCGATGAGTTCAAGGGTTTTCCCCACTTTCTCTTCTAATAGATTTAGTGTGTCAGGTCTTATGTTAAATTCTTTGATCCACCTGTACTTAAGTTTTGTGCAAGGAGACAAGATTGGGTCTAATTTCATTCTTTTACATGTCAACATCCAGTTAGACTAGCACCATTTGTTGAAGATGCTGTCCTTTTTCCATTGTGCGGTTTTGGTTTCTTTGTCCAAAATTAAGTGACCACAGGTGTGTGGGTTCATTTCTGGGTCTTCAATTCAATTCCATCGATCCACTGGTCTGTTTCTATACCAGTACCATGCTGTTTTTATTACTATTGCTCTGTAGTACAGCTTGAAATCTGGGATGGTGATGCCTCCAGATTTTTTTTTTTTTTGTACAGGATTGATTTAGCTATTCTGGGTTTTTTGTTATTCCATATGAAGTTGAGAATTGTTTTTTCCAGGTCTATAAAGAATTGTGTTGGTATTTTATAGGAATTGCATTGAATCTGTATATTGCTTTTGGTAGGATGACCATTTTTATTATGTTGATCCTACCTATCCATGAGCATGGGAGATCTTTCCATCTTCTGATGTCCTCTTCAATTTCTTTCTTCAAGGACTTGAAGTTCTTGTCATACAGGTCTTTCACTTGCTTGGTTAGAGTTACCCCCAGGTATTTTATATTGTTTGTGGCTATTTGAAGGGAGTTGTTTCCCTAATTTCTTTCTCAGCCCATTTGTTTGTTGTATAAAGAAGGGCTTCTGATTTTTTTTGAATTAATTTTGTATCCAGCCACCTTGCTGAAGATGTTTATCAGCTGTAAGAGTTATGGGGTGGAATTTTTGAGGTCACTTCTGTATACTATCATATTGTCTGCAAATAGGGATAATTTGATCTCTTTGTTTCCAATTTGTATCCCCTTGATCTCCTTTAGTTGTCTTATTGCTCTAGCAAGAACTTCAAGTACTATGTTGAAGAGATATGGTGAAAGTGGGCATCCTTGCCTTGTCCCAGAGTTTAGAGAAAATGCTTTAAGTTTCTCTAAACTTAATTTGATGCTGGTTACTGGCTTGCTGTATATCGCCTTTATTATTTCCTTGGTATGGTCCAAGTATGGTCCTTGTATGCCAGCTCTCTCCAGGACTTTTAGCATGAGTGTTGGATTTTGTCAAATGCTTTTTCAGCATCTAATGAGATGATCGTGTGTTTTTTTTTCTTTCAGCTTGTTTATATGGTGAATTACGTTGATGGATTTTCATATGTTGAACCATCCCTGCATTCCTGGAATGAAGCCTATTTGATCATGGTGTATGATACTTTTAATGTGTTCTTGGATTCAGTTGCCAGTATTTTATGAAGTATTTTTGTGTCTATGTTCATGAGGGAAATTGGTCTGAAGTTCTCTTTCTTTGTTGGGTCTTTGTGTGGTTTAGGAATCAGGGTGACTGTGGCCTCATAGAGTGAGTTTGGCAGTGTTTCTTCTGATTCTATTTTGTGGAAGAGTTTGAAGAGTATTGGTATTAGCTCCTCTATGAATGTCTGGTAGAATTCTGTGCTGAAACCATCTGGCCCCGGGCTTTTTTGATTGGGAGATTTTTAATGACTGTTTCTATTTCCTTAGGGGTTATAGGGCTCTTTAATCTGTTAACCTGACTTTGATTTAACTTTGGTAGGTGGATTCTATCAAGAAAATTGTCCATTTCACTTAGGTTTTCAAATTTGATGGAGTATAGATTTCTAAAGATTCTCTGGATTTCCTCAATGTCTGTTGTTATCTCTCCCTTTTCATTTCTGATTTTGTTGATTTGGGTTTTTTCCCTCTGCCTTTTAGTTAACTTGACTAAGGGTTTGTCTATTTTGTTGATTTTTCTCAAAGAAGCTTGGTTTCACTGATTCTTTGTATAGTTCTTTTTGTTTCTAAGTTGTTAATTTCAGCCCTAAGTTTGATGATTTCCTGCCTTCTGCTCCTTTTGGGAGTGTTTTCTTCTTCTTCTTCTTCTTCTTCTTCTTCTTCTTCTTCTTCTTCTTTACAGTTCTTCCAGTTCTGCTGTTAATTCGCTAATATGAGCTGTCACAATTTTCTTTTTGAAGGCACTTAGTGCTATGAATTTTCCTTGTAGCATTGCTTTCATTGTGTCCCATAGGTTTGGGTATGTTGTGCCTTCATTGTCGTTGGATTTTAAGAAGTCTTTGATTTCCTTCTTTATTTCTTCCCTGACCCAGTGGTCATTCAGTAGAGAGTTGTTCAGTTTCCACGAATGTGTAGGCCTTCTATTATTTCTGTTGTTGTTGAAGTCCAGCTTTATTCCATGGTAGTCTGATAAAATGCAATGGGGTATTTCAATTTTCTTGTATCTGTTGAGGTTTGCTTTTTGTCCAACTATATTGTCAATTTTGGAGGAGGTTCCATGTGGTGCTGAAAAGAAGGTGTATCCTTTTGTGGTTGGGTGAAACGTTCTGTAGATATCTGTCTTTCTATATGTATAAAACCAATGGGAATCTTTTCTTCTTCTTTCTCAAGTTAGGTTTCCTGTTTTGTGTTGATAGTCAATCATACCTTTGAGAGGGGTTTCTTTAGTCCTGGATGCTGTTTCAAAGGTTAGATTCCCACCCAGCCTTGCCTCTACCCAGTACAGGGCCAGGCAGAGCCTGTCCTCAATAAGCATTTAAAAGAGATACCAAACAAAAACAAATGCATTAAGAATTAGCAAGCCATTGTGTAATGTACTGCAATTTCTTTATCCTTTCTTCAGTTGAGGGACCTTTAGGTTGTTTCCAACTTCTGGCTATTACAAATAAAGCTGCTACAAATATAGTTGAGGAAATCTCCTTGTGGTTTATTGTAACATTCTTTGGATATATATCCAGGAGTGGTATAGCTGGGTCTTGAGATAGAGCTATTCCTAATTTTCTGAGAAAGCACCAGATTCATTTCCAAAGTAGTTGTACAAGTTGGCACTCCCACCAGCGGTGCAGGAGGGTTCCACTTTCTCCACATCCTCGCCAGCACGTGCTGTCACTTGAGTTTTTGATCTTAGTCATTCTGATGGGTGTAAGATGGAATCTCATAGTGATTTTGATTTGCATTTCCCTTATGACTAGGGATGTTGAGCATTTCTTTAAGTGCTCCTCAGCCATTAGAGATTCCTCTTTTGTGAATTCTCGGTTTAGCTCTGTACCCCATTTTTTGATTGGATTATTTGATTTGTTAGTGTTTAATTTCCTGAGTTCTTTATATATTTTGGATATTAACCCTCTGTCGGATGTGGGGTTGGTAAAGATATTTCCCCTCAGCTATTAGAAACAAGGATGTCATGAAATTTGCAGGCAAATTGTAGGAACCAGAAAAGATCATCCTGAGTGAGGTCACAGAGACCCAGAAAGACACACATTATTTGTGCTCACTCATAAGTGGATATTGGCCATTAAGTACAGGATAACCATGCTAAAATCCACAGACCCAAAGAAACTAAGTAACAAGGAGAGCTCAGGGATGATGCTTGAATTCCTGTAAGTAGGGATGATAAAATAGACATCAGAAGTGTAAGGGAGAGAGGAAACTGGACAGGAACCTAGTATAACTGTCATCTGAGAGGCTTTATTCCGCAGATAATGGAAACAGATTCAGAGACCCACAGCCAAACATTAGGCAAAACTCAGGGGGTCGTGTGAAAGAGTGAGGGGAAGGTTTGAGGGAGCTGGAGTCAAGAACACCTACATAGCCAATTAAGTCGGACAGAGAGGGGTCATAGAGATTGAACCACCAACCAAAGAACCTGCATGGGCTGGTCCTACTCCCACTATTCATATGAAGTTGATGGGCTGCTTGGTCCTCAAGTGGATCCCCCAACAAGTGGAGTTGGAACTATCTCAGACTTAGTCTCTGTTACCTCCCTCTGGACCCCATTTTAGCAGAGCTACCTTGTCTTGCCTCAGTGGAAGAGGAAGTACTTAGTCCTGATGCAATTTGTTGTGCCAGAGTGGGTTAGTACTAGGGTTGGGGTGGGGCAATACAGGGGAAGTGGGTGGAAAGGTTGGACTGGGAGGAGGAGAGGGAGGGAGGATTTTGATTGGAATGTAAAATAAATAAATAATTTTTTTTTTAAAAAGAAAGGAATGCTTTCAAAAAAAAAAAAAAAAAAAAAAGAATTAGCAAGCCAGAGTCAGTAACTTGAGTAAACTAAGGGACAGCCTTGGGTAAGAAGGTAGCACATAGCACATTGGGTGGCCTGGTACTGCATGGCTTGTCCTTTAGACTCTTCTTCTCCCAGCCTCTGAGTGCTGAGTGTGTCTAGCATAGTCAGGGTGGGACAATGTAACAGAGGAGAACCAACTGAGGAAGGAAAGTTACAAGGGCCAGTTTGCATGCAGGTACATAGATCCAATTTAGTAAAGCAACATGTGCCTAGGGACTGTGTCCCATTGGACATCCTGTATTTGGACAGAGAAAGCCTGTGGTAAAGCTACTAAGTCTGGTGCCATCCATAACTTTATTACTCAGAATACACTCACCATTTTAACTTTGCTAGGACCACTGCATCAGCACTTCCCAGGCTGTAATTCAGGAGGAAGAAAGAGCTGGGTTTTGTTTTCTTCCTTCCTTCCTTCCTTCCTTCCTTCCTTCCTTCCTTCCTTCCTTTCTCTCTCTCTTTTCTCTTCTCTCTTCCCTTCCCTCTTCTCTCTCTTTCCTCTCTCCTTCTCTCCCTCTTTCTCTCTTTCTTTTTTCTTTTAGATAACATCTTACTATGTATCTCAGGACAGCCTTGAGCTGGGATTGAAGGTGTCCACCACCATACCTGAAACTTTGTACTGCCCAGAACGATTCAAACATAGAGGAAGGATTAAAGCATTTATTTACATTTCAACTGATATAGATCAACAGTGTCTTTACTAAAAAATTGTCGGGCACATGGACCCAAGGAGTCATGGAACTTTGAATGAGAAATGCGAAGCCAGTCACTGGCTCTGTCCTTGTCTTCAAGAATAACTGCTGGAGAAAGGTCTTATGCATGATTTTCAAAAGCTGATTTCAGTGTGTTGAGATCTGGTTAATGCCTTATCTGAGGCATTCTCTGATTGGATAATAAAAGTTCCTGATGGCCAATTAGCTGGGAAGAAAGAGTATAGGAAGGCGGGACTTCCTGAGAGGGAAAAAGGAACCCTGGGAAGATACAGAGGAAGTCTTCTTTCCTCCAAGAGACAAGGAAGCAGATAGACATCTCTGTGTGGGCTCAGAAGTAAAGCCAGTCCCAGGGCCAGTGGGGATTAGTGGTTGGGTTAACTTAGATGAGCTAGTTGAGAGTCTGCCCAGATAAGGCCTAAGCATTGAAATATTAAAAAGTCTTGATATATTTAATTTAAGGGCATAGAATGCTTCCCCAAGTCTCAGGCCTTATCACCAGGAGACTTAAGCCTGGTCAGGTTTCCTGCCAGGCCTCGCTGGACTAATACAACAATTTATAGTTGTTATCAGGGTTAATTGTTAGGTAATAGGTGTTTATAGTTATTAATAAATGTATTTGTTAATAAAGTTTCCGTTTCAAATAAGCTCAGGTGAGGGAGAATTTCCTCCTTTTAGTTTTATATCCCAGTCTGCTTGCACTCCCATTTTCAGAAAGTTCTCTTGTGCCTCTCATGCATGATTTGTTCTGCCTTCCAGAGATAGAGACAAGATAGAGACAAGACAGACAGAGCACTCATTGTTGTGGCTTCTCCCCTGAGCAGTTCAGAATTCCCTGCAGCTTCTTTCCTATGGAGCATCCCTTCTCTGTTATTTTACTACTCTGCTCTGGAGACTGTAGAATCGGGAGTGTTTGGTTAGTGCTGAACACATTCATCACGTATAAAATTAAGTGCCACACCGCACACGGTAGAACATCGATTCCTAACATTTCCCATCTTATATTCAGTTTCCTACTTCTTTCCAGTCCTGGGTATTGAACCCAGGGCCTCATGGGTTCTCTGCAAGTGCTCTACCACTGAGCTATATTGTCTGGGGAATCTCTCTTAAGTGGTCCAGGCTAGCCTTGAACTCACTCTGTTGCCCAAGCAGGCCTTGTGATCCCCCTGCCTCAGGCCCTTGGATAGATGAAATGACAGGCCTGCGCCACTAGGTTTGGTTTCTTTGTCTTTCTTCATTTCCCCACTGTTGGCTCCTATTTTTCCCCTCACCAAGGTAACTTTTTTTTTTTTTTTTTTGGTTTTTCGAGACAGGGTTTCTCTGTGTAACAGCCCTGGCTGTCCTGGACTCGCTTTGTAGACCAGGCTGGCCTCGAACTCACAGAGATCCGCCTGCCTCTGCCTCCCGAGTGCTGGGATTAAAGGCGTGCGCCACCACCGCCCGGCTACCAAGGTAACTTTTGATTCTCATATTATTTCTTTGTTAAAGATTTATTTTAAATTACTTCAAGTAGGTGTGTTTTCAGGATGGGTATGTGTTTGTGAAGCCAGAGACACCTGGTGCTTCTTGGCTTGTGTTACAGGCAGCTGGGAGCCAAGTCTGACTTGGGGGCTAGGAATTGAACTCGGGCTCTCTGCAAGCTCACTACACACTCTTAACCACCAAGGCACCTTTCTGACTTCTAATGTTATTTCTTAAGATGCTACACACCAATCATGCTCACACACAAGTATGGGTATATGCATATATAATACACATATACCCAGAAGCCACATGACTCATCACTGCTAAAGAGGGAAAGCAGGAAGAAGCTCTCAGTGCCCAGCAAGAGGTCTCAGTGGGTGAGAGGTGCTTTCCAGACACACCTGCTGACCCAAGTTTCATTCCCTGAACCCAAACAAAAGGCTGGATGTGGTGGCCTATATCTGTAATGACACCACCCTAGGACACATTGGGTAATGGAAACATGAGAATAAGCCAAACACTGTAAGGAGGGTGAGATTAATATAAATCAGATTTAGTGAATATCTAGGGGCTTCTGATACAGTCTGTTAATATGGGGCATGAAGATCAACTTGGCTATGGGCACTTGGCGTAGCAGCATATGGACTAAAACAAGGTTTATGGCCTGACAATGCTTTCAGTTGCTAATAGCCTTGTGAAGTGGGTGGAGCCCAGATTAGGTTGAAGTCAGGTGAAACAAGGAGAGACCCTATTTAAGGACGAAGTGGGTGAAGCCCAAGAGTTCCCATGCTAGAGACGATGAAATGCAAGGCAGCTTGTATCATCTGATGGAGAAAATGCTGGTGGACTGAAAACCTGATTTCAAACAGAGCTGAAAAATCATTGTCAGCTCTCCCTGAGGCAGAAAGAAGCTGGTGAGCAGAGAAGGCCTCAGCAAGACAGCAAAAGGCCAAGGACTAAACCCTGTGGCTCAGTTTTTGCCTAGAGGGGTTCGAACAGATCAGTCAGTGGCCTGAATGGAACTGTGGTCAGCCTCAATGACTGAGGCAGAGAAGCTGAGTGGCTGATACAAACTGAATAAGTTGGCTTACAGTCAGCTGAGGGTTTCCAGACAGAAGAAAGTCTCAAGCCTAATTTAAAGTGAAGCTGCCATAGCCAATTTGCCCTAAAGGACCTACGTCTGAGATAATCCTGAAGAAAGACTGTTGACTAAGTGCCTTAAAGGATCTATTCCTGAGGTGTTCCTGACAACTGAGGACCTGCCCCAGAGACTGTATCCTTTTAAAAGGTTAGGATTAGTTGTTAGATGTAGGTATTAATAGGTTTAGTTGTTAGGTAACTGGGATTATAGTCATTCTTAGGGTTAGTAGTTAAGTAATTGTTTATATTTGTTATAAGTGCATATAGTTATTAATAAATATCTATTGGATAATTAAAAAAAATTGTCTTCAAGAAGCCTTGAGTGCCAGCTATTCTGGAGTAAACAGAGTGGCAAAAAGAAAAGAAGCCCTTTCTCAACAAGGTGGAAGGAGAGAACTGACTCCTGCCAGTTGTCCTCAACCTCCACATGTGCACCATGGCATGCATGGGCCACTGTGAGTGGTCAAGGAAGGCTGCCTCCAGTCCTCTACCCCGAGCCCTCCACACACACACACATACACATCCATGATAGCATGATAGCTCCAGTCCTCTACCCTGAGCTCTCCACACACACACACACATAATAGCATGATAGCTCCTAACACTTTGGTCAGGGGGGAACTCTCTGGCCTGATTTCAAATTGGCCTCCATGTAAGATTTCCTAACAACATTTTACACACACACACACACACACACACACACACACACACACACACACACATAAATTTTAAGTCCCCTTCTCTATATCTATTTATATGAAAATTACTAAAACATGGTAGACTAGGGAGATGGTTCAACTGGCCAGGTGCCTGCCGCTCACGCATGCAGACCTGAGTTCCATGCTCCAGTATCCATGGTAAAGCCAAGCTTGGGTGTCTACACTCCCAGCACTGGAGTGTAGGGTTGGGGGTAGAGACAGGTTGATGTGAGGGACCTGTAATCTGCAGATTTGTACCTTTGTACATGAAACAGACAAATACTAAAAGTGACTAAATACTAAAATATGACTGAAAGTCACATTCCCTATCTTTAACTGTTCACAACACTCCACGGAAACCTGAGTTTGACTGTGAAGAGATGATGGTTATGTGTAGGGAGTTAGATTAATATAAATTAGATTTAGTAAATATCTAGGTTTCTGATACAGTCTCTTAATCCGGGGCATGAAGATCAACTTGGCTGTGAGCAATTAGCTTATCAGCTTACGGATGAAGTCACATGAAACTAGGGGAGTCTCTATGGATTGAAAAACAAGGTTGAAGCCAGAAGAGACAAGGAAAGACTTTATGGCCTGGCATTGTTTTCAGCTGCTAAGTGGGAAGAGCCCAAATTAAGCTGAAGCAGGTGGAACAAGGAGTGATCCTATTTAAGAACAAGTGGATGAGCCCATGAGAGGGCATGCTAGGGGCCCCCATACTAGAGAGCTCCGATGCTAGCGAGTGCTGGTGAACTGATTGCCAGATTTCCCTGAGGCAGAAAGAAGCTGGTGATCAGAGAAAGCCTCAGCAAGACAGCAAAAGGCCAAGGACTAAACCCTGTGGCTCAGTTTTTGCCTAGAGAGGTTTGACCTGTCCGAACAGTGCCCTGAACGGAACTACAGCCAGCTTTAAAGACTGAGGCAGAGCAGCAGAGTTGCTGATATGAAGGAAATAAGTTGGCCTACAGATGGCTGAGGTCTCCCAGAGAGAAGAAAGCCTCAAGCCTTATTTAAGGTGAAACTGCCATAGCCAATTTACCCTGACAGATCTACATCTGAGATATTCCAGAAGAAAGACTTCTAACTGCATTAAAGGGTCTACCACAGAGACTGTGTTCCTGATGACTGAGGACCTGCCCCAGAGACTGTATCCTTCTAAAAGGTTATGAAAATAGTTGTAATCGTTTAGTTATCAATAGGTTTAGTGGTTAGGTCTTAGGGGTTGAAGGCATTCATAGGGGTTGTAGGAATTTATAGGAATTGTAGTTAAGTAAGTGTATTTGTTATAAGTGAATATAGTTACTAATAAATAAATGTTTAATAATTAAAAAGTATGGTTTCAGCTATGGGCTTTTTTTTCCTTCAGAAATAAACATATCAAGGGATGCTACTCGTTAAATTGTATGGTATGAAACAGTATTGCACATGACACATACACATGACCAACATAACCAAACATTAAGCTACACAACATGGGCCCTCTTAATTATTAGCTGTCATATTGAGATTAAATTGGGCATTAAATTAAGTTTAAAGAGGGATTAAATTGTGACAAGAGGTGCAGTAAAGACACAATAGGCATTGAAAATAAAAGGCAATTATTCAGAATAAAATCACAGTATTAGGGATCTGAATACTTGCCTGCTTTCAAATTTAAACTCAAGTTTATTTTGGTTGAACAATAGGGATGAAAAGGTGACATTTGTTATCTTAGTTCCTGCATTTTGAAATTTTAGGCAGTCTAAAGCTTCATTCATTACCTGTGGTTGAAGCCTCCTAATGCAATGTTGGTGGCTTTTCAATATGGGCCTTGGGACAAGTTTTCATAGTAGCATTTTTTTTTTTGGATTGGCTTACGCCATTCCTCTTAAGCTCTAAGCAAGAACATTTTGTCAGGTTTTAACATCTATACTTTTTTAAAGATTTAAGTTTTTTTCTTTTTAAAAATTTTTTAAACATTTATTTATTTATTTATTTATTATGTATACAGTATTTGCTCTACATATATGCCCAGGCAGCAGATCTCAATGTAGATGGTTGTGAGCCACCATGTGGTTGCTGGGAATTGAACTCAGGACCTTTCGAAGAACAGCCAGTGCTCTTAACCTCTGAGCCATCTCTCCAGCCCCCTCTTTTTAATTTTTGTGCATGTGTGTGAATATGATAACATGCATGCTGGTACCCCAGGAGGCCAGGAGAGGGTACCAGATCCTCTGGAGCTAGAGTTACAGGTATTTGTGAACTGCCCAACTTGGATGGTTGGAGTCAAATTCAGGCCCTCTGCAAGAGCGGCAAGTGCTCTTAGCCACTGAGCCATCTCCCTGCAGCCCCTCTTCTATAATCTGTGTTATGGAAAATACTGGGGCTCTGCAGATGGCTCCATTGATAGAGCACTTGTGCAAGCAGGAACCCCTGAGTTCACACCCC
>CAJQZJ010004755.1:5770869-5781445 GCA_907164525.1 Lophiomys imhausi
CAGGCACATGCAGACGCTGAGCATGCAGCACAACACCTGCCGGGGTGGGGAGAGGACATAGGAGATCCCTGTCTAGCTAAATGTGTGAGCAGAAGGTTTAGTGAGAGATCCTGTCTCAAAATCTAAAGATGGTGAGTGATTGAGGAAGACATTGGTCATCAACCTCTGGCCTACACACACACACACACACACACACACACACACACACACACACACACAATTAATTATTGGGCATCTTCAGCATATTGCAATAAGGGTCCTAGACATTCCAGCACAAACAACCATGTTCTCTGCTTTGCTTGTCCTCTTTGAAAATGCTCAATGAAGAACCATAATGTTTGTATGTAGACGGAAAAAACATCAGCAGGATACTGTTTGTCAGCTGCAGCCCACAGATGAGGCTTTTTGAAGCCTGAGTTTAGAGACGCCATCCTGTGAGGTTTATCTTTATCAGGAATGCATTTTACAAGTATCGAATGCGAAAAAATGAATTTGATCGTACCAAAGGAAAACTGATGGTATAAAACATTTTACTTTATAAGTGATACAATAACTCTTCACTTTATTTTCATAGTCAGTCAATGCTCAGAATATTGGAGTAACTATATCTTTAATGTTTCTGAGATGAATTCCATATCCAGGATGATGGTGCCATTCTCCTCTCAAATGTTTTCTCTTTTTACACTTCTTAGAACATCATTCAAGTCTGAGATCTGTATGTAGTCAGGGTCAGGTTTTGCAAAGTGACTAGCAGAAACAAATCCAGTTTCTGTTTGTTTCCCCCCACCCAGCTATTTTTCTACACCTGGTGACCTCATTAATACAAACATGTAATAGAATATTTTTATTTTTAAACACCTATATTTATTAGTACTTAACAAACTCTATAAATTATCTAAAACCTATAATCTACCTAAACCTATCTATGAACACCTAACTAACCCTCTTTTAATTTTCTTAAAAGGATATTAATATTTTTAACATAGGTCCATGCAGGATGGCTTGGTTTTATGGCTGTTCTGGAATACTGCAGTCCCAGCAGTCAGTCCCTTTCAAGTTTAGTGTCCTTTGGGCCTAACTTTGCCAGTTCATAAGGCCAGTTTATTTCAACCACTAAATTGTGGCTGGTTTATAAAGTCAATCTGTTTTAACTGCTAAACTGAGAGCAGCTCGGGCAGCTTCCAAACTCGGCTCACCTCTCTCATTCTTCTGGAGCTCTAGAGCCCCAAGATGGACACCTTTAAGGAACTCTCTCTCAGTAGGTTTTATGCCATGACTTTGCCTCAAGCTATTGCAGCCTAAATTCTGTTAATGGCATGTCTTGCTATGCACTTCTCCAGCATGTTTTCTCAGTCAGTGAGAGCAAGAAGAAGAGGGAGGCCATTTGGAGCTCTCTGGCTTATATGTCACATCATCTCTCGATTCTTGGTGGTCTCGAGAGTCCACAAAATTTCTCTCGATATCCAGTGGTGTGGCTTCTTGTGGCAACTGATATGATCTGCACAGCTTGCATGGTTTCTTAGCCACACCCCTTCAACAGGGCATATCATATTTTTCACATTCAAGGGATGCCTGGCTCCTCCTTATGTGGTGCCAAATGCTAAGCTGAACTGCATACTAATTTCACTAAAGAGGCTTAACTTCTACCACACAAACACTCCAGTCAGGACAAAACTCAACAGGCCAGGGATAAATTCCGTGAAAGGGTGAACTCACTGAGTTTGGGAACATATGGTAACTCCCATTGGGTTAATCTGGGTCCTGAAGCCTAGGTCCCTCACTATATGCAGGAAGCTGAACATAAGACCCCACACAGACACCTTCACAAACAGGCCTGTTTACAGAATGTCTTCCCCTAGCCTGCAGCCTCAGCCAGAACTTGCCTGTGAGGCATCTAGCCTCTGATGTCACTGCAGCATCAGCTACCCATATTTCCCAGGCCACACAAGCTGGTGAGAAACTATCTAGAACCTAACAAACTTCTCTAGTTTGAGTCGCACTAAGTCCAGGTGTCCCCTCCAGCAAACTAGCTACTATGGACAAGGTCTCTGATTGCCCTGGGGTTATGTCTCATTCCATACCTCATGGCGGATGGGGGACACCTGTGGTATTAACCACAACCAAGCATGGGTCATGCCCTGCCCACTCCAAAGTAGCCATGCTCTGACCTGGGGTAGATATGAATAAAGCATTTTTTCTCACTCCCAAGTCTTCCACCAAAGATATCTTGTCCCTTAAATATCTTGTCTTGTATTCACTGGGTGAGACAGAGCACTGGGTGGGGACAGATGAGAGTGAGGGGAAGGGAGGGGAGAGTTTGGGGAAGGGAGGGGAGAGATAAGTGAAGGGAAGGGAGGAAAAGAGGAATAGGGGAAGGAGAGGGGGGAGGAGAGCACTACAGAGATGGAAGTTGGCATCCTAGGGAAGGCAGAGGTTTATTCCTACCCTCTCAAGCCTATTATGGTACCCAAACAGCATCTCAAAGCAGAAGAGATGTCTTGTTGAGATGAAGCAAAGCAGACTGAATTCTGCTACAACACTCACATCCTTAGAACCTGCTCAGATAGTCTGGCTGAATCAGCCCCATCCTCCAACCTCCCCTAGAACACTTGTACCCACTCCAATGAGACCTTCACCCCAAAGTCCTGCGTCCTTAAACAAACATACTGGCTGCCTCCAGAGAGACTGCCCTAGTCCCTTAGCTTCCCAGAGCTATTAAAGGCCTCCCACATTTTAAAGGGAGCATCTGTAGACTGCTTATCCATAGAAATCATGGAGCAGCTGCATGTCAGGATACTGGGGACTCATTCTTAGTAGCTGCTGAGGACCATAAGAACAGACTTCCTGGAAATGGCACTTAGCAAGGAAGTATCAAGTGAAAGAGAAAAGTACAGATCACGCCAGCACAGACTTGTATGTTTGTACATATACCAGTGCACATGTGTGCACCTGCATGTGGAGGTGAAAGGTCAACTTCAGGGGCTATCCCTACTTAGCATTCTCCTTGTTTTTGAGACAGAGCCTGACTGGCTGGCATGCCCAATTTTTTTTTCCTGTGGATGCTAGGAATCAAACACAGGTCCTCAAGCTTGCCAGCAAGCAATTTTACTACTTAGAGCCATCTGCCCCATCCTATTGATGTTCTCTTGTCTTCTCAGTAATGGAGGCTGAACCCAGAACCTTGCCCATGTTGAACAAGTGCTTTGCTCCTAAACTGAAGCCCCAGCACCATTCATGAAGATTCTTATGGGAATTCTCTCTTTATCCAGTCTTTGTCATTGAGACAGGGTCACAATACATGCTGTGTTGCTCAGGCTATCACTGAAGTCATAATCCCTGGGTTCCATCTCGGGTTCCTGTGCTGTGACCATAGCATGCCTGCACATCTGAACATGCTTATTATTTTTAGCTTCTTATCGGCTCTTTGTGAATTTCACATCATGTACACTGTCCCACTCATCCCCCCCTTACATGCCCTCCACCCTTGCAACCTCCCCCTCAACAGAGAAAAACTAATCTCATTGTGAAAACTGTAGTGTGTTACAGTGTGTCCCACAGCATACCCTTCTGTCCACACTTCTTTGCTTGCAAATGTTCATTGCAATGAGCCATTGGTCTGGTATGAGACCTCAGGCTCCTGCTACTGTATTGATACTGGAACCTCACTGGGACTCCTTTTGGTTATCCTATTGTCCTGTGTCATAGAGATCCTGTGGTTTTGGATCTGTAGGACCGTCCCCTGCATGTACTCCAGCAGTTCATTGGTGGAGTAGATGTTGTGGTGGGCCAATTCAAAGGCCTGTATCTGGGCCTGAGAGGTATCTGAGCAGGTCCTCCCACTGGCTCTCCTGCTCTCATGTCCTCAGGGCCAGTGCACAAGCACCCCCCCCCCACTACCAGGGCCAGTTCTTCTCTGCTGCCCAGATGAGGTGCAGAGCTCACTCTTTTGAGTGTTGCAGCCAATAAGGGACATGCTCAGTTTTCCCATTCTCATGACCTCATGGCCAGCTCTCCTGCCTGCCATAGATGACAAGGGATTAGGGAGGGGAGGAAAGTGTCTCTCCCTCATCTGTACCAGTGCACAGCAGACAAGAGGCAGAGCTGGCTCTCCCACACTCATGTCCTCATATCCAGAACCAGGTGTTTTCCAGGTGAGGTTAGGGCTGGCTCTCCCAAGTGCTGTAGCAGGTGAGGGGCAGGGTCAGCTCTTCTGCTCTGATGACCTCAGGGCCAGCTCCCCTACCTGCTATTGGTATAAGGGGCAGGGGGGCATCTCTCCCTCACCCATCTCATCACTCAGCACACAGGTGGCAGGGACAGCTCTCCCACACACATGCACACACCCTTGTCCCCCACCCACCGGGGTCAGCTCTACTGTGCTCTCCAAGTCAGGTGCAGGATCCCACTCTCCAAAGTGCTGCAGCTGGTGATGGGCAGGGACAGCTGAACTGCTCTCAAGACCCCAGGGCCAGGTCTCCCATGACAGAGAGGCAAGAGGGAAGTAAGGTCTCTTTCCTTCATCCATGCCACCAAATGGGAGATGAGCAGTATGGTCAGGTCTCCTCATGCAGTGGGCAGGTGCCACTCTCCTGAGTGCTACTGCTGGCTAGAGCAGGGTCAGCTCTCCTGCTCTCTTGTTCCCAGGGCCAGCTGTCCTATGAGATGGCCAGGTGATGGGTGAGACCAGTTCTGCCCAGCCCTCAGCCATCAATATGTCCCGTGGGCGACAGCCCAGACCAGGGACATCTCCCTGGCTTTTGGTGGTAACAGACCCTGTTACTGCAGGGCCGTGGACCCAGACATGGTCCCTGGTGGCATCACAGGCCAGGACCCCACCATGATCCCAGGTGGCATCACTAGCTACTCACATCAGTCTGTTCCTCACTACCTCAAGTCTCCAGTTCTGCCTCTCTTCATTGTGCCCACATCCTTCTGCTTGTATTTCTCTTCCATTTCTCCACTTGCTTCTCTTAGTGGCTCCTGCAGTCTCTGAGTGTCTGGGGTCATCTCAGGAGTGGTCTCAGGAGTTGTACATTATGGTGCCTGCAGGGGTCATCTCAGGCACAGGCTGCCCCACGAGGCCTGTGTGGCACCTAACTGGTGGTCATATCAGGTTAGCTCCCTGTACAGGCCCCAGGCCGCTGATCTGGTGGTCATTTTGGGCTTGCTCCTTGGAATGGCCCACCTGAGTGGACCCATGCAAGAGTCATCTGTCTTGGGCTCACTCCATCCCCAGGCCCTCAGTCACAGGCAGGGTTCTTCTAGTCTCAGGCTTGCTCCCAGTCCTGGGAGCCATCAGGGCCTGTGTGGTGCCAGACTGGTGTTCGTCTCAGGCTAGCTCCCTGTCTGAGCCCCCTGGCACTGGATTGGTGGTCATCTCAGGCTCAGTTTTTTTCAGGGAATGTTAGGATACTAATCATTCAGATGTTCATAGGTCAGAACACTGAGCATAGACATAACCTCTCTTGTCTCTGCCACCTACTGACACACATGTGACACAGTAACCACACTTGCAATGCTTCTAGGGGTAGTCCCTTATTTATTTTTTGTTCTGTATACTTGTGGTTATGTGTGCACACTTACAGTGGCCAGAGGAGAAAAGTTGAAGTCCTCTTCTGTTGCTTTCTATCTTAGTGCCTGGTGACAGGACTATCACTGTCTTTGCTAGTCTCATTGGCCAGTAAGCTCCCAGGACCGACCCTTCTCTGGTCTTTAATTGCTGGGTCACAGATATACTTAGCTCTGACCCCCAATTGCTAGAGTCATAGACACACACAGATATGCCCACTTTTGGGAGGTACAGGTCCTCAGGCTTACATAAGCAAGCACTCTTAACCACTGAGGACTACACAGATTCTTCTGTTTTGTTTTAAAGTTTTAAAGAAACAAAATCTCTCTCTCTCTCTCTCTCTCTCTCTCTCTCTCTCTCTCCCCCTGTCTGGTGTTTTAGAAAATTATTGTTTAAAATTATTTCTAGGGTAAAGCAAACACATGCAGTTTAGAAATAGCCACCCAGAGTTTCAACTACCTATGAAGGTAATACCTGGGTATTTTGAGGTAATAACACCTGAGTATCTCATGTTTCCCAGCAGCCTCCTCCCTCTTATCTGTCAGACCTACGCACTTAGTGAAGTCTCAGCTGATCCAAAGCAAAAAAAAGTGAAAAACAACTTTCTAGGGAAGCAAAAGGCTGTGCCTTGATTAAGGCAGAGAACTAGATCAGAACCAGTGACCCTATACAAGCAAAGTCTACTCATTTTGTTCTTGTCAATGGCTGGGAACAACTGCAACTGTAGGTGCTGCTGTCCACACCCTGGCCCCTTGGATGTCTTCATTCAGATCTCCTGCTTACTGAATAACAGCAGTTTGCTGGGTTTATCTGCCTTTGTTCCACTTCTCTTTGTCTGTTAAGTGCACAAGTGCACGGAATCCTGAATTTGGCCTTGTCCAAGAGTCCTCAGCCAGACACAAGCTGTTACTTTCCCTGCAGTTTTAAAGAGTTGCGCTCCAGAGATATCCTGCTGTAGGGTTGTGTGTCCACAGTTTTCCCAGATCATGTGTGTCTCCTTCTGGATGCAAAGCCTAACTTATTCGTTATTCCTGCTATGATTCTTGTAACCAAAAAAAAAAAAAAGCAAAGATGATTAGTGATGTGCACAAAAAATTGAGTGTTCCGTTTTATAACGATGGAGTCAAGCTGCTTAGAATAGTGATGGCCCCTGTCTATCTTGTTCTGTTTTTCCCTGGATCAAGGGCCTGGCTTCCTTTCTCCCCCTTGCTAAGCTCTTCAACTTGTCGGTGGGAGTTGAAAAGTGGTGCTGTTTAGCATGTAAATAAACCAACACTTTTTCCAGTAAATGCCTCTGTCTAGCATTAAATGCCAGGAACTCTTTTCTGCACAATGAGGAATTCAATTCCTGTACTCTCACCCCTTACCCCCCCCACCCCCATCCTTTACAGAGAGAAAGGTGATCATGGCATTATGGAAGTCCTTTTTGCTTTATATTTTTTACCAATCGAGCCTTAATTTTGCTAGTCTCCTTACAGACGGCATTTCCATTGTTAAATCACAGTCCTATGGCGTTTTACAAATTAATCCACTTCCTGGAGTACAGTGTTTAATAAATGATGTAAATGAAGACTGTGGCTCTCAGATCTATTTAAAGAGCTGTGCTTACACTCCACCGTTCTGGCCAGATGAGTGGGCGCATGCTTCTGCATTTTTATTTGAGCCCCACTGAAGCAGGTCATTATATTGTGAATGGCAAAGCCCAGCTAGGCTGTGTTTTGAAGGCCCTTGTGCATCCGCCCATGTGATGATTGACATTGGCTAGAACTCAACGCAATGTTACACTATTTTAATTCTTTCCCAGGCAGTGTTATCTTTGATCACTTCCTATTCACTGGGAGAAACTCCATACAATTGCCATCCCACATCATGTTGTGGGGATGGTGCCAAAGCTCCCTGGAATTTAGCTGTTCAAGGCAATTTCCCTACCCTTGGGCTGCTTGTTAAAGGGATGTGGCTTCGAACTTTAATGAATAAGGTAGACTGAAAATTCCACTTTTCTTTCAAAGAGACTCCAGTGGTTTTTTTTCTTTTCTTTCTTTCTTTCTCTTTAAATGTGTTTTCTGCTGCTGATTTCTTTGTTTAACTAGAATTGATCCTCTCCCGGCATAGCCGTGGCTGCAGTTCAACATGAGAAAAGAAGCTTTATCACATTCTCTCTCTGTAATTCAAGTGTATAATTTTATCAAAGAATGCCATAAAAATATTTGGATTTTTCACTCAAAGAAAGGACACTACTGCTGATGTGTGTTGTAGCTACCATTTTGTCGAGGGTGGAACAATTCTTCTTCAGATGTCATCCTGTTTTAGCAAACACCAAATGAATGTTTTTTTGGTTTATTGGTTTGTTTGTTTTTTGTTTTTGTTTTTTGTTTTTTTTTTACTTTATTTTACCCTGGAGATAGTGAGCCCTCAAAGCTCACTAAAAAGTTGAGCAAAAAGGAGTCGAGTTGGAAAAATGTCAGGGAGCGCCCAGTGTTTAGGAAAGAGCCTCCTTTTCAAAACAGCAGGGAAAAAACTCAGCCAAATTTGAATTCATTTCCCTCTTTAAAGGCAGGCTTTAGCTGGAAGGATGGCTCAGTTGGCAAAGTGCTGGCTGAACACTTTGAAAGTTCAGCTCCTCAGGAAAAAGCCAGGCTCATCCATAGCCTCAGCTCCGAGGAAGCAGAGACAGGCTCTCTAGACAGCCAGTCTAGCCATGGAGAGCACCAGGACCAGAGTGTGCTGGTTAGTTGTCGTTTTGTTTTTGATGTTGTTGTTTGTTTCTGTTTCTGTTTGTTAGTCAGCGTAACAGAAACTAGAGTCATCTGGGAAAAGAAAACCTCACTTGAAAAAAAATGGTTCCATTGGATTGGCATGTGGACAAGTCTGTGGGGGCTTTCTCTTGATATGGAAAGGCCCAGTCCACATGTGCAGTGCCAGCACTGGGCAGATGGTCCTGGAGTGTAAAAGAAAGCAGGCTGATGAGGCTGGAGAGATGGCTCAGCAGCTAAGACCACTGGCTGCTCTTTCAGAGGACTGGGGTTTGATTCCTACTACCTACATGGTGGCTCCTAATCATCCTTAACTCCAGCCCCAGGGGATCGGGTGCCTTCTTCTGCCCTCCTCAGGCAGAGTAAGCACATGATGCACAGACTTATATGCAGGCAGACTACCCATGTACATTCAAGAAGTGAAAACAAAAGAAAACATAAAGCAGGCTGAGTTAGCCATGGAGAGCAAGCCAGTACCAGCATTCCTCTGTGGTCACTGTTTCAGAGCCTCCTTCCAAGTTTCTGCTTGAACTCCTGTCCGGATTTCCCTTCATGATGGCCTGTAAACTGTAAGCGGAAATTAATTCTTTCTTCCTCAAGCTGCTTTTGGTCATGGGGTTTGTCACAGCAAGAGGAAGCCTTCAAACTAAGACAGTGAAATACCTTGTCTTAAAAAACACAATGCAGAGTCATTGAGAAAGATACCCAGCACTGATTTCTGGCCGCCAAAGACATGCACATGTGTACACATAACCCGAATACACAGGCCACAATACATATAAATACCCTACTACATCCAGAAAGAAAGAGAGAGGGGAGGGGTGGGAAGAAGGGAGGAAAGAAGGAAAGGAGGGAGGGGAGGAAGAATGGAGAGAGGAAGGAAGGAAAGAAGGCAGACAAACAAGTTGCTTAAATTATCTTTGTTCTTTTTTTAATACTTCAAATAAGTCTTTCTGCTGCCTAGTGAATCAGGAGCAGAAAACAGCACCAGAGGATGGGGTAGGAGTGGGGGGTGTTAAGTGACATTCTGGAACTCTTGAGTCACACCTAGAGTTAGTGTGTCACCAGAATGGGAGGGGAAAATATGCTTCATGCTTAGCCTTGGAGCTCTTTGCTAACTCACAGTGGAGGCCAGGGGCCCAGCTCCTGACAGAGGAGAGCCAGGCCTTAGACTGTGGAGAGGCATCATTTTGAAATGAGGAGTAAACAACAGAAAAATAACGAGGAAAAAAAAGAAAGAATAAAGATAACTTGTGCTCATTCTGCACAGGACGTACCTCTAGTAAAATCATTCACTGTTATTTGAAACTCGAATTTAACTGGACATCCTGCATTTTAATTTTATCTGACAACCACAGGCCTGGGAATTTTTTTTTTTTTTTTTTTTTTTTGTGACTGCCTTCTGTTAGCACACTCCACAAGTGGCAGAAGGACAATGTGCTCAGGCATGCCATCTATGAGCTATTCCTTACCCATATTTAAATCTAAGGCTCGTCACAATCCCAGGGAGATGAACAACAGCCATCTCACCTCCAAATGAAAATAAGACTCAAAGCTATTAACTGATTTTTCATCTCAAGCACCAGAGATGCCTAACTTCAAATTTCCGGATCCCAAACCTGCACCACAGTGACTCATGTTGTCCCACAGCCCCAGGGCTCTCTTCACTGCCCAAAGCGCCTATTCCTACACTCCCTCTGCCATGTTTCCTACCAGAGTGGCCAGTTCCTGTCCAAAGCTATTTATTCACTATTCCTTGTCCCTGGCTAATGCCAACATCAGGAGAGAGGACAAAGGGAACTGATTGTGATGGTTTTCCCTCCCTAGGGCCTTTTTCCTAATCCTGCTTCCCTCTGAATGACCTGACATTCAGCTGAAAAGTGAGTGTTCCTGTGAGCCTGAACTTGCTTGGCTCATGAATCCAGTTAGTGACTTTTTCCCCCCTTTCTGTTCTTGGTGTAGAAATTTTGATTTTGCCAGTCATAGGGAATGTGGAATTGAGGGAAGAACCTTAAGAATTTTAAATTTATTTCTGACTTTTGTTATTTTCCTTGATGGCTTAACGCAAACCAAAGAACTATGGAGAAATGTAAGAATTAGAACAGAGGACTGGGGAGATGGCTCAGATGGTGGAAGTGATCACCTTAAGCATGAGGACATGTGTTGGTCACCCTCAAAGCACCTAGAAAAGAGCCAGGCCTGGTGGTACACCCCTGTATTACCCACATGAGGAAATGGAGGCAGGCCGATTCTT